>CAMOHE010049727.1:0-17152 GCA_946598075.1 Artocarpus hirsutus | reverse complement strand
GAATAAGCTAATGCTTAGTAAGTACATTGTAATTCTCACAACTTAAAAACATTTCATGAACATCATCATCATCATCATCATAATAGTGCACTAGGCACATTTTCATAAGAACATATCTTTCATTACATCAACCATATTAAAACTTATCCATTTTATCTTAAGGGGCCCAAGTGTTGCACCATAACATCATCATCATAGGCGCGCCGTCATCAGAGGAGAGGGGTAGCTAATCCCAAACCAAACATAACATGTCCAACCTTCGGGACATCATAAACATAAACATAAACATAGGGTGTGCAACACTTAATTAGGTGATACATATATACATACTTATACTTTCATACTTTGAAAACATTATCATGAAAACATGCATACTTTCATGCCTTAAACTTCATGAAAAATCATCATGAGAAATCATTATAAAACTATCATGAACATATATTTCAAACCTTTCATAAAACTCATACTTTTCATAAACATACTTTTCATAAATATATCATGTTGCAGGTGAGAATGTACTTACCTCAAAGGAGCTTACTTAACCTTACTTTTGTAGGTGACAACACCGCGGTCTTGATGTGCTCACTTCACAATGTGTTCAAGTCATGCATTCATAAAATGGTAATTAACATTTATTTTAATGAATTAAATACCATAACATAACATCCATTTCACATAACATCATATCTACATTTATTTCTTAAAAACATAATCATATAACATATTTCATTAACTTTAAAACATTCAAATAAAATTATCAACACAATTACACTTCTGACCTACATGAATACATAACTTAATAACTTTATTTTTACACACAATTTGAGTACCAAATTCTGCAATATCAAAGTTAACATATAAATATATTAGCATGATTTTTCTTTAGTCATAAAAATTTCATTTAATAATTAAAATAAGTCATACATCATAAATACCAAAATCTGCCAGCAACCATAACACAGTGGACAATTCTTAACTAAGGTCCAATTTTTCACATTTTCACATCATAGAAAAATCCATAAAAATTCTCACATGTAATACACTCACAGAATTATAACATAGTTAAAAATCAGCCTTAAAAAAATTCCTAACACCTCAAACCATGCATTGGAAGGCAGAGACCAATCATAGCCATAAAAATTTTGGACAGTGAATTACGTGAAATAGTAATTTCCAAATAATTAAAACAAATTTATTTAGACCTCAAAATTCATTATGACATCATATTCACATATAATACAATGCCTCCACAATTTCTCATCACCATATAAAATCCTATAATCATAAAAATTTTATACAATACAAGTTCAACAAATTTACTGTAATAAGAATATAAATACCTAGCATTCATAAAGTCTATATAACTCTTAATATATATATCAAATCATCACCATATTTTCCAGTCCTATACTTAACATATATATAAGCATGTCCACCAAATTTCGTACAAAACAACATTCATTTGCAACAAAAACAACAGCCATACATATGTGCATCAAAATAGTCAGCAATAAATTACTGTGAGTGATGGAGAGTAGAAAATTCATAACTTTTTTATTGAAAATTCGAATTGACGTGAAATTTGGAGGAGAATCACATAACACATGAATAAATAACATACTAAAAATTCAGAGCAAAATGATGTTCCTAGATGGAGATATAGCAGTCAGTTTAAAGAAAGAAAAATTTCAGAAATGCTAAAAAAATAAACTCTTACCTTAAAATGAATTCTTCTTAAAACTCCTTAAATTAACTCCAAAGAAATTTTGATATTTTAACAAATAATAGTAGGGAAAATTTTTTGAGAGGAAAAGGAAGAAAGAAAAACGTGATAAGTAGAGGGAGAAAGAGAGAAAAATATCGAGGGAAAGAGAGAGAGAGAGCGTGAGAAAGAAATCATGAGAGAGAGAGAAATGAAAGAAAATGTCTGAGAAAATTTTGAGGGTGGAAAAATTCACGTGAATGAGAAAAGAATGAGAGGGAATGTTTGTATTTTAATTTCAGAAATTCTTTTATGAAAATGAGGCAATTACACGTGGAAATAAAGGGAATTAAGGAAAATCATTTGATTACGTTACAAACGAAAGTCTTCTCTCCATATTAAATCCGAATTTTCTAATTAAATGGAAGGCAAAATTTGTGTGAATGGATGGAATAGAGAGAGAAAAGTCAAAACTTCCACGAATATCTCGAGTTACCATACTTTGTCTCTTTAAAAATGGGAAAACTTATCCATTAATTCAAATAATTCAAAAGTCAAATGTTTCTTTACCAAAATTAAACAAATCATTCCATAATTATGTTATTTACCCAGAACAAATCATCCTTATCACAATTCAACCTTATCATAAATTTTGTGAAAGTTCTGTTGACTACATGTCAGCTGTCATCGGCCTGTCGATCTCTATCTTCGGCCTGCCGTTCATTAATGTCCAGCCTACCGATGATATACCATCGGCTTGCCGTTCTGAGGAAAACATTCTGGCCTGCCGAACTGAATGGTCAGGCCTGCCGATCTGTCCTTAAATACAAAAATCATTCATAACATTTAATTATCAATAAAAATATAATTAAACATATAACATTAATGACACGAACATTTGAGCACATCAATTCCACGCGAGCGTCACCTGTCATAACACTTAAAATAAAATGGTTAGCACCATCACATTATATATCATAACACTTGTCATAATATAACATTTAACGTCGTTATCTATTATAACATAATCCGTTACATAAATTTAGGCGGGCGTTACACCGGTAGGCCGACTTGCCTCATTGGCAGGCCAAACTTGAGGATTTGCATGCCGAACTGTCAAAAAAAAATCTCAACAAATCTTTTATTTCCACCCGAGATTCTATAGGATAAAGCCTCAGTTTTAATTCAAATAACCCAATAGAGAAGTTATATAATTAAAACAACTTTATATAGATAATCCCTAGGAAAATAAATAGATTTCAAATAATTCTACAAGTTTATCTTGATTTAATTTATCCGAAATTAAATCAACTGAAAAACAAACAAGAATTATCCGATCTCAATAATTCAACAAGTTTATCTTGAATTAATTTTGTCACAATATTAATTCAACTGATAAACAGACATAAATTATTTGATTCTTCTAAATTTTGAACCAATCTAATAAATTGACATAAGTCACTAATTATTGTAAAAGCACGCCGTATCATTACAGGATTTTGTGAGCTAGCAAAGGGGACCAAATGGACCTATATAGTTCAAGCTCCTGATAATTATGAAAACCAATATCCTAGATATACATTTCATAATTATCAACTCCAACGCTACTCCACTAAAAGCTTGGAGCTGCACTCTCGAACTCTATAGAATTACAAAGCCTGTATAGCTAAGTCTTCATGATATATCATAGTGTATCGTATACCCATAGGATTACCCATAATCGGCTTAAGAACAAGTTCTGTCTTACCTTCCCGATTATTTTTATCTTACGTTTCATTATCTCACCATCGAAAAACTTACCATCCAAAGACAGTATACCATTCGGTTACACCTATGTATCCAAATGGTTGAGCGCTCCAGTTTTTCAATTACAGGATAACGTATATAAGAGGATATCACTACTCCTAAAGAGGAGCTATGGATTCTACATCTATGAATAATAGGTCTACACTATCAAGAGTCATGCCTCCAACGTACCGACATGCATACCACTATTAAAATGTGGGTGTCACCCTTTGGTACATCAAAAGACTCAAGTCAAGACAACAAGTCCACTATTCATCTTAGGATTAGGATACAATACAAATGATTGTCTAAAGTAAATCAATTTGCCGAGACAGAATTATTAATCCAAATCAATTCATTTTATGTCCCGATCTAACACATCGTCACCTATAACAACGTGCCAATGTTTCTATTCATGAAGTCCTCCTCCGATGGTCAAGACAAACCATCTCCCAATAGGGATGTAAACAACATAACAATCTTTACATGAATAAAGTGCTCAACTTTATTCGCTCGATTGCGAATCTTATGATTTAGACCATCATCTTAAGAATCATGTCTTCTGCATAACCTGTCCATCATATGCCCAATTCTTAAAGGTTTAGACCGACAGTCTCAGACTATTGTTCACTTGACATATATTCAACAAATATAAACGTAAAGAGGACTAGATTTGGTATGTGAATAATAAATGAATTCTTTATTGATAAAAATGTCTCCAAAAACATATTATATTTTTACTCCTTAGGACATACATGTCTACCATAAGGCTCTTGTTTCACAGCGGTTTTAACTAAAAACTATCATGAAAAAGTTAGTCTAAAGCTTAAAAAAACTAGAATTTTTAGTTTCTTATAATATAAATAGTCCCGTATTTTCACTATTAATGCAATGCCCTGACTTCATAATCACATAATTACATTAAACTATAAAATTTTTATAAAATCATATATATATATATATATTTACATTCTAAAGTCATGTGCTATTTTCATGTTTGCACAAGAGTTGATGGATTCTTAATGTCTAAGTCTATCTTGTCATGTGTGAAGTAAAGAAACGATAACAAAAATAAATAAAATTCACAAAAATATTGAAAATAAAACTAATTAACTAAAACACAAACACACAATCATAGAAGTTTTTCATCAAACATGTGATAGGCATCACAAACACATAGAAAGTAACCCATTCTCATATCAAAATGTTAAATGTTGTTCAAAGTTCTTTCAAACACCAAATACAAGTAACACATACTAAATGGCAAATAACGAAGTAATATAACTAATATTAAAACTAAAACTAAACCTAAATAACACTAAAATAACCAAATAATACTAAGTTTAGAACTAACGATAACACTAAAACTAAAACTAAAACTAATGGTTTGAAATTTACCGACAGCAGTGGAGTCAGTAGAATGTTAAGGGAGAAGTCAAACGACGATGGAGTCAGTGGAATGTCAAGGGACAAGGACGAATGGCGTCGAGTTTATTGGCGGTTGGGTCAAACGATGGGGGGGTCATGGAGAGAGTGATAGGAGAATGACAAAGTCCATGGAATGTCATGGGTGGCTGGGTTCGTCAATGGCTGGGCCGTGGGGGGAGGAGTTAGAGAGAGAAGGGGGAGAGAGAAGCGGGTTTGAGAGTTAGAGAGGGTTTAAGTTGGAACAATTTTCAATAAATAGAGAATGCCATGGTATTTGCACATGCTTAAATTTAGGCAGAGGACTAAAAATTTTGAAAATGTGGAACCTTTCAAGACGGTTTTTATAAAAACTGTCATGAAATGTAAGGTAGAACCTTTCACGATGGTTTTTATAAAAACCGTCATGGAAGGTTTAATTTCACGATAGTTTTTATAAAAACCATCATAAAAGGTTTTGCATATTAGAAATTTTTAGTCCCCACCCAGCCCAATTTTAAGCACACGTCAAGATGCAGAACCTTTCATGACAGTTTTTTTAAAAACCGTCGTAAAAGGTTCCACATATTCAAAATTTGTAGTCCCCTATCCAAATTTAAGCATACGCCAACATACGAACCTTTTACGATGGTTTTTATAAAAACCTTCATGAAAGGTTCCTTATTCAAAATTTTTAGTCCCCAGCCCAAATTTAAGCACGCGTCAAAATGCAAACATTTCACGATGATTCTTATGAAAACCATCGTGAAAGGTTCCTTATTCAAAATTTTTAGTCCTTAGCCCAAATTTAAGCATGCGTCAAGATGTGGAATCTTTCACAATGATTTTTATAAAAACCGTCATGAAAAGTTCGGCATATTCAAAATTTTTAGTCCCCTGTCCAAATTTATGCAAAAACTTTCACGACGGTTTTTATAAAAACTGTAGTGGAAGGTTCAGTCCCCCGCCCAAATTTAAGCATGCGCCAAGATGTAGAATCTTTCACAATGGTTTTTATAAATAAATAAAAAAACCATCATGAAAGGTTCTGCAAATTCAAAATCTTTAGTCCCCCGCTCAAATTTAAGCACGCATGTAGAACCTTTCACGCAGTTTTTATAAAAACCCTCGTGGAAGGTCCCCCGCTCAATTTTAAGCACGCGTCAATATGCGAAACCTTTCACAACGGTTTTTATAAAAACCGTCATAGAAGGTTCTGCATATTCAAAATTTTTAGTTCCCCATCCAAATTTTAGCATGAGATATGTGAAACCTTTCACGACAGTTTTTATAAAAATCGTCGTGGAAAGTTGAATCTTACGTGACTATTTTGCTAAAAACCGTTGTTAAAGGTTAATCTTACATGACAGTTTTTAGCAAAAACCATCGTTTAAAATTCACCTACCACGATGATTTTTACTAAAACCATCGTAAAATGTTCTGCATCACTAACACAATGGCTTTCATATTTTCAGGCATACTCTCCGTGTTTTTACCTCTCCTTACCATGATGGGTTTTAAAAAAACATCGTTAAATAAAGGTTGTGTAATCTCAAGTTTCTAATAGTGTCTACTTTTTATTGTATTTTTGGATATCTAATAAAGGAGTAGAAAACTCAAACCCCAGTGAAAGAACTGAAAAAATATTATGTATCATGGTGGACTTATGATAGATTAATGTGCATATTTTCTTGAAGTACTACGTTGAATCCATATGTAGGAAAGTTTAGGATGCATTAATAGGGGATGAACTACATTCTTTTGAACATAAGCACATTGTTAGAGCCTATGCTTTTTCAGAGGTTGCTTCTCTTCCAGATTTGAATCTATTTGGAATATTTTACTTTAGATTTCTCTTCCAAGTCATAGTGAATTTTTTTTCCTTGAATATAACCATATTTTTAAGGAGAACTTTAGTAAATCCATGTAGAACCTCTTTTTCTACTGAAACTCAAGGTACTTGGATAATTCAATTGATTTCTTTAGGAGTTTTTATGCTAGTGAAAAGGGGGCATAAACAAGAAAGATAAGTTCTCAACATTTGTTCTTTAAGAAAAGGAGATAGAGTTAATTAAAAGTTCCCGAATAAAACAAACAAACAAACAAACAAAAAAAGAAAAAAAAAATAATAAAGGAGAGTTTGTCCACTGCATTTTGATTTCTAATTTTCTGTGGTTGAACCATTTTGGGTAGGTAGATTATAAGATTAAATAAAATAGTTGTGATATTCTTGTTTAAAAAAATAAAAAAAGAAATAACTCAGAGGGGAGAGATTTGATCTCTAACATTAATCTATACTAGAAGAGGCGAGAAATATTTATGATATCTCCATATTAGACAAATTAAAGTATCACTGATTAAATCCTGAATCTCTATTGATGATCAGATTGAATAACAACCAATGGTGCTTTGTAATTGTTAATAGCATTTGTTGTTATTCTTGCAATGGTGGTTTGGGTTGGAATTGTTAATAGCATCTTTTGTTTGATTGAACTAGAATTGAAGATTTGCCTAAAAGTCATTATTTATTTATTTATTTATTGTTCTTTTTTACAGTTCTATAACTAAATGGCTTCGTTACCAATTTATCTCGACATTGGAGGACATTGGAATAACTTAGAAACTTGTTGGGTATGGTGTGAGGAGTAAAGTAAAATAAAAGGAATTATGTTAGAAGAAGAGAGTCTTAAGTTCAGCATGTTGGTTAACAAGAATTGTACAAAGCTGGAATTGATCGTGGAAATAAATCATTGAAGATAACTTACATGCCACCAAAACACTCTGATAAGATGAAGCCAATTAGAATTTCTAATGATGATGACTTGTTAGTTTTTATGGGGTTACTTAAGTACAGTGGTAACACAATACCTCTACATGTTTAGGTGGAAGAAGAAGAAGACATGAATTGTGTTGAGCAGGAGATTGTAGTTCATGAGGAGATTGCCTCGGCTCCTCCTAATGAAGAAGAAATTCAAAGAAATCCATCAGATGATGAATTTTTTTAATGTGATTTTGTTGATGCAGCTTTAGACGAGAATGCCTTAGCTTCTAACGACATGGGTCCACTTCCACCGCCACAACCGCTCATGATTTTAAATGAAAGAGAAGTCAGATCATCCTCAACTTTACATAGTTTTACATTCAATGATGGATCTAATTTACAAGTTGGTGACCACTTCAAAAGCAAGAAAGAGTTAAGGACGAAGCTTCATGTTATAGCTTTAAAAGCAAGGATCGAGTTTGTAACAAAAAAATCAAACAAAAATTTACTTGTGGTGGAGTGTATGGATCTGAATTGTAAGTGGCGTGTTCGAGCATGTAAGTTGTCATTGTCAAACATGTTTATTATTCGTAAGTATTGCGAAATTCACTCTTGTTCACTAGAAAAATGCTCATCAAAGTACAGGCAAGCATCATACTCTATTATTGGGGAATGCATCAAAAGTCAATTTGTAGGTATACCACAAGGTCCACGGCCTAAATCAATACAAAATTATGCTCGTAGCGAATTTAGAACAGATTTCAGTTACTATAAAGGTTGGATGGCTCGTAAGCATGCAATTAACCTCATAAGAGTATGGCCAAAGAAAGTTTTGCTTTCCTTCCATCATACTGTCATATGCTCAAGTCTGTAAACCATGGCACTATTACCCACATTAAGATAGATGATTCTAACAGGTTTAAATATCTTTTTGTGGCACATGGACCTTGCATATGAGGATTTGTTTGCATGAGAAAAGTAATAGTTGTCGATGGAATGTTCCTAAAGGGAAAATTCAGAGGCATACTATTTGTGGCCACTGCTCAAGACAGTGAGCGTTCTTGTTATCTCATCCCTTGAGGGATTGTGGACAAAGAAGATGATGCATCTTGGACATGGTTCTTCTCAAAGTTGAAGGAAGTTGTGAAAGATTGCGAAGATTTAGTTTTCATATCTGATAGGCATCGAAGTATAAAAAAGGCTGTTAAGACAGTTTATCAGTTAGCATGCCATTGTTGTTGCACATTTCATGTGGCGCTAAACATCAAGGCTACCTTCCATTCTAGCGATGCTCTACCGTTGTTCTTTAAAGTTGCTAATGCTTATCGAATTGATGAGTTTGATATCTTTTTCAAGGGTCTTTGTTCTAATTATCCACGCGTTAGGAGATACTTGCAAGAGTAGGTTGGATTTGAGAACTGGTCTCATGCTCATTTTAAAGGATATACATATGATATTATGACCTCAAACCTTGTTGAATCATTAAATGGAATGCTCAAAGATGTCAGAGATTACCCGTTATTACCTTGTTAGATTATGTGTTGGGAAAGATGTCTATATAGTTTAACGAAGGGCAGACCAACGCTGTTGTTACTACCTCGGTTTTGACACCAATGAATGAGAAAATACTCCATAATAGGTACAACAAAGCTTGATTTTTATCAGCCAACAAGCTCAATATTGATGAGTACCACGTTGTAGGTGGAGAGGTTTCTACAACAGTGAACATTAGACTGAGAACTTGTACTTGTCGCATGTTTGACGTAGATCAAATGCCATATGAATATGCAATTGCAGCTTGCGGGAAGGCAGAAACATCCATTTATGAATTTTGTTCACATTATTAGAAGATGGATACATTGGTTAATGCATATGTAGAGACAATTTATCCTGTACCAGATTCATCCCAATGGGAGATTCCCAATGATGTTAGGGAAATGCACATTTTACCGCCTAATGTTAATTGAAGATGCGGTAGGTCAAAACAAAAAAGAATTCCAAGCACAGGCTGAGCACCAAGTAAAGAAGAAACATATGCGCTAGATGCAAACAATGCGGGCATTATCAAAAGACTTGTAGGAATGTGCCAATTTCTTGATTTCGTTTGTTGCTAAGAGATAATGACTTTTTATGTTTTCAATGAATTAATTTTAGTTGTTCCATTTAATATCATTATTGTTTTGTTCCATATTGTTCTACATAGGGTTTCTTTAGATTTTGATTAAATTAAGTTGTTATGTTACCAGAATTTACAAAACTTAAAAATTGAATAGGGTCGATATGGGGTCTACATGGTATCGACCTTCTTATAATGCTATTGAATGAGATGTACAAGTACAAAAGAACAGGGTCAATATGGGGTCTACATGGTATCGACCTCTTTATAATGTTGTTGATTGAGATGTACAAGTACAAAAGAATAAGGTCGATATGGGATCTACATAGTATCGACCTTGTTATAATGCTGTTGAATGAGATGTATAAGTACAAAAGAACAAGGTCGATATAGGGTCTACATGGTATCGACCTTCTTATAATGCTATAGAATGAGATGTACAAGTACAAAAGAACAGGGTGGATTTAGGGTCTACATGATATCAAACTCCTTACAATGAAATGACAACTTGAGATATACAAAGGGGTCGATATAGGGATTGACATGGGGTCTACACCCATGCCCCACATGGGTGTCCATGGGGCCTACGTGTAGACCCATGTGGGGCATGGGTGTAGACCCCATGTCAATCCCATGCAAAACCATGTAGACCTTGGTGTCTTTTTAAGCAAAAATTCACCTGATCATACATAACTATACAATTATCATATTTTAGGAAAATTATGCATGTGGGATTCCTTTACTTTTTCCATGTTTAAGAATCATCACATAAGAAGGAACATTTTCAAAGAACATTATGTTCCTCTTCTTTAATATTGAACCCATTATGAGGATGAGAGTTAACACATGAGATTTAAAAAATGTAAAAATATAACATTTTTTATGGAAGTCAGACTCACTCTAAAGCTTGCGTCGATATGGGTCAATATAGGGACAACATAAGGTCTACACAATTTTAATATTTCTATTTGAATTATATTATGTCGATATGGGTCGATATAGGTTCGACGTAGACTCCACATATGTAAACCTTATATCGACAACATATTGACCTCATATCAACCTCTTTTATAAAATATATTAGTTTACAAATAAACACTTACTAACAAAAATTAGTACTTTTATTCCACAACAAGCTCAATATTGATGAGTATCACGTTGTAGGTAGAGACGTTTCTGTAGCTGTGAATATTAGATTGAGAACTTGTACTTGTCGCATGTTTGACATAGATCAATTGCCATGTGAAGATGGATACATTGGGGTCTATTTGAATTATATGAGGTCGATATGGGTCGATACAGGTTTGACATAAGGTCTACATATGTAGAACTCATATCAATCCCATATCGACCTTACATCGACCTTTTTTTTATTTCAATTTTTTTGAATTTGTAAGGGATATTGTCAAAATTTTAGGCTGAGGCACATCAAATGGCCCAATTGATCTATTCATTTGCAGAGTGTGTCAATTCTCCATAACCAAAAAATATTAGCTTACAAATAAAAACTGGTTAACAAAAATCAGTACTTTTATTTCGTAATATTAGTTTGCAAAGTTTGTCAATTCTCCATAACCAAATGCACAAAATATAGGAAAAGTTGCTTTTTAAAAAAAAAAAAAAAAAATTCAATAGCATAACGACTTATATTAAACAATATCCAAAACTTGCAAACACAATCCAAACAACTACAAAACCTACAAACATAATCCAGAAAACTAGAAAACTTGTAAACTTAATCCAAACATTTACATTGTTCTTTATAAATATGACAAAACTATAATCATTTTCTTCAAGGATCAGTGTATGGAGTTTGTACATATTATGATCTTTTTCTAATCCTCTATGGTCTTTGCGGTCTTTATGATCTTTGTATTTGTAGTGGCTATAGTTCTTCATCGTATATCACTATATCAGTGCAATTTGTAGGAGGAGGTGAGCGAGGCAAGGAAGGAACAGATGATGATTTGTCTTCAGGCATGGCCGTATTGCGAGGTTGGGGTGAAGCTTCCTTGGGTGAACTCGATAAGTGCGGTGATCCAGCTTCAGGTATGGTAGTAGTGCGAGGTGAGGAAACAAAAGGTGATTCATCTTCAGGCAAGGGCATAGTATGAGGCTGAGCCATAGTGCGAGGTGAAGGACGAGGTGAGGGAGATAAGTGTGGTAATCCTTCTTCATACAGGGGTGTAGTGCGCTGCTAAGACGTACTAAACCCTCACTATATTGTGATCTTTTTCTGATCCTCTGTGGTCTTTAAGGTCTTTGTATTTGTAGTGGCTATGGTTCTTCATCGTATACCACTATATCAGTGCAATTTGTAGGAGGAGGTGAGCGAGGTGAAGGTGTTGTGTAAGGCAAGGAAGGAACGAATGCTGATTCGTCTTCAGGCATGACCGTATTGCGAGGTTGGGGCGAAGCTTCCTTGGGTGAGCTCGATAAGTACGGTGATCCAACTTTAGGGATGGGAGTAGTACGATGTGAGGAAACAAAAGGTGATTCATCTTTAGACAAGGACATAGTATAAGGCTGAGCCATAGTGCAAGGTGAGGGACAAGGTAATGGAGATAAGTGTGGTAATTCTTCTTCATACGGGGGTGTAGTGCGTTGTTGAGGCATAGTAAACCCATCATAACCCTCACTATAATGATGCTCTTGATGGGACTTGACAGCATAATTTCTAACCAATGTTTGAATTGGTTAGAAATATGTTGTTTCAACTGCTCAAACCCCAAAGTCATTTCTCTTCTCATGGCTTCCTGCTCTTTCCTGATGGCTTTTACCTCATTCTCAAGCCGCACTACTTTGTAAGGAGCATCCTGATGTTCAGAAGTTGATGGCGCATCTTGATCAACAAAGGAGAAACATGCTCCGGACACTCATGGTCAAAAATGACGCGCTCTTCTGGATCAAGAATCTCAGTCAACTGGCTTATAATTGGATCAACAGTTCTTCTCACAAAAGGCCTAAAATTGAACATCCATGGGGTTCTCATCTCCTTATTCGTGTCGAATATCCTGTAGAACAAATTAAAAAAATTCTTGTTGAGACTAAGTTTGTTTTACGTAATACAGATAATTACATGAGTAGTAGGGAGACACTCACCTGTGACCTTTCTATTAAATTGCTTATCTCAACCCTTGAAGGATTTGCTACACCCTTTTACTTTATTGTCTTCTAGTAACACATTTAGGGCATAAGATCTTCTATTGAGATAGGAGTAGCAAATTTGTTTGCTACCATAGGGATGCACTCATAGGCAAATACCTAAACCAAAATTAAATTTTAGATCAAACATTATATCAAATATAAAATGATAAATGCGACATCAAATACAAATTAATATATAAATTTCTCATGCTTAATTACCTCAAATGGATATATAAATCCATTGAAAGTAAATGTTGCATTGCTCAAGCCGCACTTACTCCTTATATCATTTTTTAGTTGCTTAACTAAATACTTAAAGGACTCTTGGCCCTAAGAATAGGCATAGAAAGCATATATGTTATCGACCAAAGTTTGTTACTATGCTTTGATTTTCATTCAGTTTTTGTAGTTGGCCATCAAAATACCAACGACAAAAATCAAAGTCGCCATCTTCCTCTTCTGTAAATTATCTACGGCTTCAATGTTCTGTTCCATCTTCTCGATAACATCATAGATGAAAATTTCTATGTTCTTCGGCCAATGCCTATATAGAAAATATGGAGTATTATTATCCTCATCCTCCTCATCCCCCTCATCCTCATTGACTTCATCAAGAACAAGATACTCATCACCGTAACATAATCCTATTAGCAATGCAAAATCCTTTAATGTGTACTAACTAGAACATGATTAACCACCATCCAAAATTCATTCTTAGAGTTCACTGCTGCCGTCCGCAACACCAATGACCACAACAACTAGCCAGAGTGTTGAAAATTTTTAGCTACATCCAACACATATCCAAATTGGGTGCCTCTGAACCATTGCAAATCGTTTGGGCCTAGATTGTCTATAATGAACTTTGCATAATACTCGTATTTTGATTTCTTCAACACCCTGCACCCGTAGTGCTCCTCAATCCTCAACACCGGATCTAGTCTTAGAGGCTGTTCAATATGACAACAAATTTTATAAAAATTGAAAACAAATTTAAAAAACAATTACAGTAGAATTAACACCAATGAGCAATTAAAAAAAAAAGATAGCCCTATTCCATGTATATCAAAAGGAGATGTTTATCTTATAAGAAAATGCAAACACCATTATAGACAGCTTTTGTTACACACAAAATTCATCCTACAAGAAGTATGTTCACAGATGAAAAGCAAAGAACCAAATTAGATGTGCTTGTTGCAGATAAAGAAAACTAACAAAAGTAGTTTTGGCCTTCCTTCATATCATCCCAACAGCCAAATATGTAACTTTTACATAGGTTATTTGGTTTGACTAATCATTAACTCTCTCTATTTGTTTCTTTCTTAATGGTTTTGTTTTTGATCTTTTTTTTTATAGGTTAGGGGATCTTGGACTACGCTTTATTGTGGTATGACTAGAGATGCTTTGGCATATTACGGTTCCGTTGAACTCTTTCAAGTATCCTATTCAAACATAGAATTCAAGTCATTGACAAAGAATTTTGAAGCATTTATTTAATTTTACAAAAATTAGTATAGGTCTATAGGAGAATGAGTATTTATGTAATAACATGCTTGAATAATATATATGTTAAATTCAATATAAAAAATGATATAAATATTATATGTTCAGATTCAGAGATTCGTTATGAGTATAGCAATTATAATTTTGTCCTTAATCCAATATTTTTGTGATGAGACTAACAAGTATATGAACCAAAGTTGAATTTCTAAAGATGCTCCAAGTTTAATGCTAATAAACAAACTAATGAATGAATGAATGAATAAGGCAAACAAATTTAAAAAAAGCCCTCGGTATTGTTTTCTTTTGTTGCTAATATAGTTGTAGATAATTTATATGCAAGGCATGAAATAAACGGAACTCATTCAGCACAAAAGAGCTTGGATTATAAAACATGGGATTTTTAAAGGGAATTTTTTGATGAATTCAACTAAGAAACGTCTTAATGGTTATTGCCCACTAATGCCAGAAGAGGTAAATATAAATAATCAAAATTTTATAGTTATAAGGGGTCGATATGGGTCGATACAATGTCTCTATATTTAGACCCTATGTTGACCCCATATCGACCCCACAACAAAATTGTGGTTTTTATTTTCCAAGCCCATCAATCTGATAGGCATTGCATTTTTTTTTTTTTTTTTTTTTTTTTTTGCGTTTTTCAACCAACAAACTAGGCTACCAGAATCTAAACTTGCAGTTATAAGGGGTCGATATGGGTCGATACAGTGTCTCCATATTTAGATCCTATGCAAGCCCCTTATCGACCCCACAACAAAATTGAGATTTTTGTTTTCCAAACCCTTCAATCTGATGGGCATTTGTAATGCTCCTATGTAAGGGTTAGCAGTATTAAATAAATAAAAATAAACTTCGATTCAATATTATTTAATCTATTAAATAATGCCCATGGATCTTTAAACAAAAATAAAGATAAAAATAAACATTTAAAATACAAACCACAGTTTTTAGTATAGCACCAAATATGTAAAATACAGTCATCATCACCATAGTACAATTCCCAAATAACTTAACACAGCCATCACAAAAGAAATACGAATCTTACATAATC
The DNA here is from genome assembly GCA_946598075.1 of Artocarpus hirsutus. NCBI lineage: Eukaryota > Viridiplantae > Streptophyta > Magnoliopsida > Rosales > Moraceae > Artocarpus > Artocarpus hirsutus. The sequence goes on along the minus strand of CAMOHE010049727.1, from coordinate 1,668 downwards.
TAGACGAGTTACAATTAAACAAAGATCTTCCAACACAATATCAACAGTGTTGTTGCCTACTCCTCGTCAGATAAGTTGCAATAAGTTCCACTTGAGAGATGTAAATATGATAGGGATGAGCATCGACATGCCTAGTAGGAAAAATCATTACTCACCTTAAGGTTTTATTCATTACCACATTAAAACTACATGGTTAGTTAATTTACATCATATACCAGATTATGAAATTTATTATGATCATATCTCGTGGATACTGTTGTTCACCATTACCAAGTTTCACACTTATACATATATACAAATGTTACGATTCATCATTATTCTTAGGTATCCACGTTACATAAAGTAACACTCCACTTATCAAAACCCAAATGGGCGAGCTTGGCCACCCTCCAAACATTCCGAGGGTATTCCGGTGAGGGGACATCAAGCCCCGAGTCTTCACCAAGTCGATTCCTGTACAGTGTATTCTGGGACTTTCAACCCAAAGAAGCGTCATCACCTTCCCCCTATTTTACCTTTTAGGGTAATCGTGCCCAAAGAAGTAACCGCCGCCCTCTTCACGTCTCACTAGTTCTCAATGTTCCATCATTATTTATAGAGTCAATTTTCCTAACCGTGCTTTCCAACTTATAACAACATATGTTAATTCATTATGTTCCTCGCTAATCAATACAGGGCGAGTTCATGTTATAGTTTCATATGTGATTCTCATATAATAGCAGTTCAATATAGATATATATATATCTTGTGGTAAAACAATCAATTTTAATTCCATAAAAACCTTACAAAAGATGAGTAATAGAATCCCTGCCTTTCAAGCTTCTCAATAATCTTTTAATCTCTGAAATTAATTAACGTAAGCTCCACACACCCTTGATCCTAAGGTGTGCATAAGGACAATTAAAACTAAATCACAACATATAACCACATCCACAAAATGAATTAAGTGTAAATCTATATATTTCAGTCTCTAATAAGATTCATGAATTACTTAGGGTGGTTTTGAAAATGTTGCAAGACATTCAAGGATTAGAAGGTGAACAAAATTGAGTTCACTATTCACAATTAGCACATGGGTTAAGAGGTGGTTTACTTAAGATAGACGGATGGTATACTGCCACTGGTATGTTTTTTAATTTCCAACCCGAGAATTGAAAATTTCATAAAAAATAAAATATAACTCCGATTTAGGCTCATGATAGCTCATTGGAAAGCTTAAGATGTCTACTTTTAAAATATGTAAACCAATTTATAAAATTCATTTGCATCTAATCCCAAAATTTTAAGAAAGAGCTACTGCTCATAAAGATAATACAAGGTTTATGGAGTATTAAGTTTTTCTTTAACTCAAAGCATATTATCCTTGTTCAAGGTCTCAAGATCATTCTAAAATATACAGCATGCATTGTAGAATTATAATAAACATATTCTCATGAGTTTTATACCAAAATAATTATCAAACCATATCTCTAGCCTTTCTTACAAATAATGATGAAAACATGCTAAAATATGCATATTAACATAAATAGAAATTTGCATGAACTTTGAACACGTAAATTATACATTAAAGATAGAGAAAAACACATACTAAAAACCAAGTTTGAATTAAAGAAAACCTACCTCAAAACTCCTTTGAAAAACACCAAAGTTCGGGTTAAAAATCAAGCT
>CAMOHE010049726.1:0-21152 GCA_946598075.1 Artocarpus hirsutus | reverse complement strand
AATAATAAAGTGGTGATTCGTAAAAACAAATCTTTTATCTATTCTGGATGGATGCAAAATAATCTATATTTAATCAAACCTAAGATGAACTTACTACTTAATGCTGAGATAAATGATAATAACTCTATAAGACTTAAAACTTCTCACTCTAATAAGACTTATCTTTGGCATTTGCGCCTTGGTCATATTAACCTAAATATGATTCAAAAGCTGGTAAGGGATGGACCTTTAATCACTTAATGGTGGAACCTATACCTCAATGTGAATCTTATTTAAAGGGTAAAATGACCAAAAGACCATTCGGGTCTAAGGGCAATAAAGCTGAAGGGGTTGTAGAACTTGTGCATAGTGATGTTTGGGGACCAATGAACATCCGAGTACGAGGAGGGTACAAGTACTTCATCACTTTTATTGACGATTACTCAAGGTATGGGTATGTGTACCTGATGTACCACTAAAGCGAAACTTTTGACAAGTTCAGATTGTTTTGGGCTAAAGTGGAAAAACAATTGGGTAGACCCATAAATGCACTTTGATCCGATCGAGGTAGAGAATACCTTTCTGATGAGTTTCTGGGACACTTATTAAAGAATGGGATTTTATCCCATTTGACTGCGCCAGGTACTCTACAGCAGAATGGCATAGCAGAGAGAAGGAATAAGACTTTATTAGACATGGTAAGCTCCATGATGAGTTATTCATCATTGCCTTTATCCTTTTGGGGATATGCACTACAAACCGCATGTTATCTTTTGAATAATGTGCCTTCAAAATCGATCCCTAAAACTCCTCACGAATTGTGGATGGGCAAAAAGACATCCTTAAACCATATTCACATATGGGGATGTCCAGCTCATGTCCTGTTTAAGGATGCGAATAAGTTGAAAGCACGTTCGAAAGTTTGCATGTTTGTAGGATATCCAAAAGGGACAAAACGGGGTTATTTCTATAACTCAAGGGAAAATAAAGTTGTGGTTTCAACTAATGCAACTTTTCTTAAGGAAAGTTACATGGACAACTTTAAGCCTCAAAGCAAAGTAGTGCTTGAGGAGTTTAAGAGTGATCCAATCACTCTGAAGGTTTTGAATGAAATAGTTCCGATCAGTGTAGAAAAACCAAACGAACCTAAGCAACAACCTAAGGGGTTTCAGCGTAGTGGGAGGATCGGGCATCAACCTGAGAGGTATATGTTCAATGGGGAGGCCTTCTTAGCTGAACCAGATGAGCATGACAGGGATCCTTACACTTACGCAGGGGCTATGAAGGATTTTGATTTGAAACTCTGGACAAAGGCCATGAACATAGAGATGAAGTCTATGGAGACTAATTAAGCCTAGGAGCTTATGGATCTTCTCGAAAGGGTAAAACCCATAAGGTGTAAGTGGATCTACAAGAGGAAAAGAGGAGTGGATGGAAAGATCAAAACCTTTAAGGCTAGGCTAGTAGCTCAGGGTTTTGGGCAAAAGGAAGGAATCGATATTGAGGAAACCTTTTCGCCTGTAGCCATGCTTAAGTCTATCTAGATTCTCTTGTCCATAGCTGCCGCTCTCGATTACGAGATTTGGTATATGGATGTCAAGATGGCTTTTCTAAATGGCTATCTTGATGAGTCCATTTATATGGAACAACCAAACGGGTTCAAGGTCAAGGGTCAAGAGGGTAAGGTTTGTGAGTTGCTAAAGTCAATTTATGGACTTAAGCAGGCTTCCCGTTCTTGGAACATAAGATTTTATCAAGTGATCAAGACTTATGGGTTTTCACAAAATGTGAAAGAGCCATGTGTTTACAAACACATTAAGGATGGGAAGATGGTTTTTTTACTGCTCTATGTAGATGAAATTTTGTTAATTGGCAATGACATTGGGGCATTGTCATTGGTAAAATTATGGTTGACCAAGCAGTTTGACATGAAGGACTTGGGTGAGGCTAATTTTGTTCTTGGTATCCATATCTTTCGAGATAGGAAGAACAAAATGATAGCTTTGTCTCAAGCTGGCTACATATATAAAATTCTCAAGAGGTTTGCAATGTAGGATTCCAAGAAAAGTGGGCAACCATCTAGGTCTGGAATTACTCTTTCTAAAAAAGACTCTCCAAAGTTTGAAGAAGAAAGAGAATACATAAAGAAGGGGCCTTATGCTTCAGCAGTGAGTAGTTTCATGTATGCCATGTTTTGCACACGACCGGATATTTGTTATGCGGTCAGGATTGTAAGTTGATTTCAGGCGGATCCAAGACCGAACCACTGGATTGTGGTCAAGCATATTTTCAAGTACCTGAGAAGGACTCAAGGGTATATGCTTGTGCATTCGGGTGAGGACTTAACTCCTCTAGGATATACTAACTCAGATTTTCAATCCTGTCTGGATTCTAGGAAATCGACTTTAGATTTTGTGTTTGCTCTAGGCAGCGGTGCCATCAGTTGGAGAAATGTGAAACAAGATTGCACTTTGGATTCAACGATAGAGGCCGAGTATGTGGCAGCTAGTGATGCTTCGAAAGAAGCAGTGTGGCTTCGTAAGTTCCTTGGAGATCTTGAGGTAGTTCCTATATGGAAAAGCGGTATCACTTTTTAGTGATAACAATGTGGCGGTAGCTAATGCTAAGGAACCAAGATTTCACAAGAAGAGTAAGCATATGGATCGGAAGTATTATGTGATAAAGGACTTCATCGAGGGCGGGCATGTCACGGTATACAAAATCACATCAGAGGACAATTTAGTTAATCTGTTCATGAAGACACTTATTGGGAGAGTGTTCGAGAGGCATGTGGAGGCTATGGGGATGCGAGATTTGCCATATTTACTCACTTAGTGCAAGTGGGAGATTGTTAGACATGCATGCCCTAAGGAGTAAAAATGTAATATGTTTTTGGAGACATTATTTTTCATAAAGAACTATTTATAATTTATATACCAAATCTTGTCCTCTTTACATTCATATTTGTTGAATGTATGCTAAGCAAACAATAGTCTAAGACTGTCGGTCTAAACCTTTAAGAATTGGGCATATGATGGATAGATTATATGGAAGACACGATTCTTAAGGTGACAATCTAAATTATAAGATCTGGATCGAGGGAATAAAGTTGGACGCTTTATTGATGAAAAGATTGTTATGTTGTCTATATCCCTATTGGGAGATGATTTGTCTTGACCATCGAAGGTGGATTTCGTGAATAGAAATATTGGCATGCTGCCATAGGTGATGATGTGTTGGATCGGGACATAAAGTGAATTGATTTGGATTAATAATTTTGTCTCAGTAAATCGATTCACTTTAGACAATCATTTGTATTGTATCTTAATCCTAAGATGAATAATAGACCTGTTGTCTTGACTTGTGTCTTTTGATGTACCAAAGGGTGACACCCACATTTTAATAGTGGTATGCATGCCGGTACGTTGGAGGCATGACTCTTGATAGCGTAGACCTATTATTCATAGATATGGAATCCATAGCTCCTCTTTAGGAGTAGTGATATCCTCTTATATGCGTTATTCTGTAATTGGAAAACTGGAACGCTCAACCATTTGGAACATAGGTGTAACCGAATGGTATACCGTCTTTAGATAGTAAGTTTTTCGATGGTGAGGTAATGGATCGTAAGATAAAAATAATTAGAAAAGTAAGACAGAACTTGTCCTTAAGCCGATTATAGATAATTCTATAGGGATACGATACATTATGATATGTCATGGAGACTTAGCTATATGGGCTTTGAAATTCTATAGAGTTAGAAAGTGCAGCTCCAAGCTTTTAGCAAAGTAGCGTTGGAGTTGATAATTATGAAATGTATATTTAGGATATTAGGTTTCATAATTATCGAGAGCTTGAACTATATAGGTCCATTTGGTCCTTTTTGCTAGCTCATAAAATCCTGTAACGATACGGTGTGCTTTTTCAATAATTGGTGTCTTGTGTCAAATTTATTAGATTAGTTGAAATTCGAAAGAATCAAATAATTCATGTCCATTTATCGGTTGAATTAATATTGTGACAAAACTAATTCAAGATAAACTTGTTGAATTATTAGGATCGGATAATTCTTGTCTGTTTATCAATTAATTTAATTTTGGATAAATTAAATCAAGATAAACTTGTAGAATTATTAAGAATCTATTTATTTTCCTAGACATTATCTAGATAAAGTTGTTTTAATTAGATAACTTCTCTATTGGGTTATTTGAATTAAAACTGAGGCTTTATCCTATAGAATCTCAGGTGAAAAATAAAAGATTTGCTAAGATTTTTTTTGGCAATTCGGCATGTCGATCTTCAAGTTCGGCCTGCCGGTTAGGCAGATCAGCTGCCTATGTACGAATAAAAAATCACACGTTTTCACACAGATTTCATCAGATATTGATCCGAATTTGATTTTGATTTGAATTTTGAGGCGTTATCTAATAAGGTCTGACCCTAGATCCAGCCTCTATAAATAGGGAGTGAGTCTCGTAAGTTATTTAGATTAATTGAGAGATTAAGAGTGAAACTCTGCTGGTAAGATTCTAAAACTCCCTGAGAGCTCTTGTTCACAAATCACAAACACTAGCTTTGGGTTCTCTCAATTGGTTGGAAGGAGAGTCACCTTGAGGAAGAGCTGTACGTGTGAGCCCACACTCACTCTGATCGTGGATAGAGAATAGCAAAGAAGACCAGTTGGTGGAGGCTCTTCTAGAACGTTACTTCTCTTCACACATTACAGGAGTTCTTCGGCATTCAAAGGTTAGGAAGATCTTATTAATTTATGCATATAGTATGTCAAACTTGTGTTTTGGAAAATATTTTGATATAAAAATGTTTTAAATTCCGCTGCATACTATTTTTCCAACAAGTGTAGCTCTAAGCTTTTAGTGGAGTAGTGTTAGAGTTGATGATTATAAAATGTATATATGAGATATTGTATTTTAAAATTATCAAAGCTTGAACTATATAGGTCCATTAGGTCCTCTTTGCTAGCTCATAATAAACACTATAACGATACGACATGCTTTTCAAATAAATTGGTGACTTATGTTAAATTATTAGATTGGTTAAAATTTGATAAGATTAGATAATTCATCTCTATTTATCGGTTGAATTAATTTTGTAAATTAATTCAAAGTAAACTTGTTGAATTATCAGGAGTATATATTTCCCTGGAGATTATCTAGATAAGACTTTTTAATCAGATAACTTCTCTATTGGGTTATTTGAATTAAAACTGAGGCTCTATTTAAAGAATCTCGGGTGGAAAATAAAAGATTCTCAAGGATTAGTTAGTTTAGCCTGTCGATGGAGCAAGTTCGATAGGCCGATCTGTTAGTTCAACCTGCTAATCTAACGATAATTTGATCACATGTTTTTTATGCGATTTTATTAGAAGTTGATCCAGATTCAAATTTTTAAGGGCTTATTTGATAATGACTAACCTTAGGACGACCTCTATAAAAAGGAAGTGAGTTTTCTTACTTATTTAGATCAGTTGAGAAGTTAAGAGTGAGTACTATAGTGTTAGATACTTTAAAACTCCATGAGAGCTACTAGTCACAATCACGAACCTTAGCTCTAGGTCTTCTCGATTGGTTGGAAGGAAAGTCACTGGTGGAAAAGCTGTACAAGGTGTACCCACACATATTCCAATCGTGGATAGAGAATAATGGTCAAGAATACTAGTTGGTTGAGGCTTTTGTGGAACGTTATTCTCTTCACAGATTGCAAGAGTTCTTCAGCATAAAAGGTTAGTAAGATTTATGAATAATTTATGTATATAGCGTGTCCAAAACTTTGATTTAAAGTTTTTAAAATTTCACTGCGTACTCATTTCTCCAACAATATCTTCATGTACTCCATGAAGAATAATAACTGGACCTACTAGACAAAAATAGTAAAAACATAGTATACACATCTACATGTAACATGACATGGTTTTATATAAGTGCTACAAATTATTCATTTTCAAAGGAAAAATTATTTAAAGGCTAAATAATTCTTAATAAATACTTTTTTATTGTTTTTAGGTTCAAAATATTAGTCACATTTTATCGAACAATAATTAAAAGAAGGTCCTGTAAAATTAACATATGTGAAAAACAAAAAAAAACAAAATTTTCCTAGCGTTTTTGAATTTTTTTGGAAATTTTGTAGAAATATCTTATATTTTTACGGATATTCACTGATATTACGAATATTTGAGGATATTGTGGATATTTTACAAACATCCTAGAAGAAAAATCCTTCCCCCTATGTCTGTATCTAGATTTCAAAATATGAATATTGTCGTGAAAATATCGATAATATCGTGAACATTTTCATCATTACATGTAATCAAATTATCTATTGCAATCTTTCTATAAAGGAAAACAAAAACTTTGCATAAGATGCATGATTAAATACCTACACTAGTCAATTTTACATTAGCCTAAATTGCCCTACTTGTAACAAATAAAAAATAAAGATGGAAATGTACAGAGATGGAAGCATGGGCCCCCTAGATTTTTTTTTCTTTAATTTATTTTTTCTTTAATAACAACAACAACAACAACAACACAAATATTTATATTAAAAACACAGTTGGGCCTGTCCATTTTAGCCTAATCTTGTGTCTAGTCTAGTGTTCAACATAATACACAACACAGTGTCATACATTGTCTATAAATCGTATAATTGTCCATCAAAGCTCAAATTTGCTGAGCTTTCTCTCTCTAAAATTCCTCATTCTCTCTAGAATTCTCTCCCTCTCTCTCTAAAATTTAAAGCTTGCTCCTAATTTTCCAAATCTTCTCAATTGTTTATTCTCATAAACTTGAATCTCATTGACAACCATTTTTCTTTCTTTGTTTTACATGGATCCAAAGTACCGTCACCTGAGAACATACTATACTTCCCATCACTATCCCAGAAGGTTCTCTGGTAGAAATACAAGTCTAGAGCCACTCGACTATGGATTCTTATGTGTTTTGGAATCCTTGATGATGTGAGGATCCTAATCGAAAGAAAAATTCATCCGGGTGACTTCAATTATAGGGTCGGCCTTCCAGGTATGGGCACCAGCTGTAGTAGGATGAGAAAAAGAGTTTGTGTCATTGAGTCTAGATGTAACAAATATGGGCGATAGACTTGTGAGGCTAAGTGTCGTTCACTTGGATTTGTGTCAGTAAATAGGGAGGACAAAATCTATTTCTACAAAGATGGCCTTTCTAAAGAGAATTGGATGACCTCCATGCTTCTCTTTAGAACCATCCAAGTAGATATGTCTAAAGTGTAATTTCTTATCTTTAGCCGAATTCCATGCAGAAAGACAACGCCTCAAAAATTTAGCACTTAAAGATCCCATTTGTTAGCTTGTAAGAAAATTAGACAGGGAGTAAATTCTTAATCCATAGAGGTCGTTTAAGTGTTTATGCAAAAAAATATATTTTGTGTTTTCAGTGTTTGTTTGTTTTTAGATTGTCATAGTATGTGTTAAAGAATAATTTTTTTTTATTGTTACAGTAGTTGTCAAATATCTGTCTTTGTTTTATTTAAAAAATATTAAGTTATTAGATGCATCATGTGTTTATATCCGTTGTTAGTTTGAGATTTTTACATCCTAAATGATTTTTTTAGATTCATGTTTTTGTCAAAAGGTTTACAGTAAATCATACATCTTTTACTAACTTTCTAAATTCACGTTGTTTTTGTCAAAAGGTTTATAGTATATCATATGTTTTTTACTAACTTTTCGAGGATTGTGTTTATTTAGTCAAAAAAATGTATAGTTAAATGGGTCGGATTTTGTTTGTTTGTTGTAAATTGTCAAAAATTATACAATTAGAGTCTCATTTATCAAAAGCCGGTCCGATTGCATGTTTATTTTTCAAAATATAAACTGATTTGGTTCGACTTTTTCTAATATATAGATCACCTACCTGTCATAAGTCCCTAGTCCTTTTGCATTTCCATCTTCTATAAGATCTCATTAGGGACTCAAAGTTTAGGCAAAACAGAATTAATACAAAAACAAAACAAAAAATGGTTAAAAAACAAGAATCAGTTTGTTTTAGAAACCAAACATGTCTTCAACCCATTTATTTAAGAAAATTGAAATCATTTATGTCTTCTGTGGTTCCAATCATGATAAAGGTAGAGTTTACTTAGTAGCCGCAGTACACTTAGGACAAGTCTTGGCATGTAGAAAGATTAACCTGATTTATTGGGGAGGTAACTTAGTGTTAATGGGAAATGTTGCAATAACAACACATTCTAGGGGTAGCCATATCGTAGGGATTATCTCTCAGCTAGGAACCTCTATGAAAAAACCATAGGTAAAGACAAGAGAGTTTTAGACATTTCTAAGTATCTTAAAAACATGATCCATAACTCTGACACTTTCATTGCATTACTTAGTGATTTAGGCACCTTTGAAGAGTTATTCGTAGTTGTTAGTTAGTAGGAGTTTGTTAGACATTCACTCCAAATCTATAGGTCTTTTGAATGTAAATGGTTTTTCTAACAGTCTTTTAAAGTTTTTAGATTAAGTTGTGGAACAAAACTTCATTGTAAAGTCGGGGAAACAAATCTTTGTTACCGCTTCAATAGCTGAAGACCTGCTTGACAAAATGCAAGTCATTCATCCGGAGTTTAACACTGTAATGTCGAAGCTTAATTGAAAGAAAGAAAGTAGGAAGTGATCATTGGATTTGAACCTCCACCTGTAATATTTTGGTTTTTCCTACATCATATTCATCCGTATATTTTTGTGTCCTAAATAATCGTTCTTTTGTATATCTTGTATGTTATTGTGACATGCTGTTATTAAAACCTTCAAATTCATTGACTCTAGTATCGAATGGCTGAAATTACGAAGTAATTAATACTTTTGAAACGCATCTTGTTTAAAGTCCAATATTTTTTTTTATCGATACTTCTATAATCTCTATACAACTATTCATACGTATTAATATATTTGATTATACGAAGTATTTTATACTCTCAAAATTTATCCATACCATGTTTATAAACTCTTTTTGTATTATTTTATCCATATTTTTAATAATAAATACTTACGCTATTTATTTTATTATTATTATTATATAATATAATATTTCTAATCTAATTATAAAACACAATTTAAAAACAATAACGAGCTTAAAAATAACATAATCAACATCTATACCTCTCTTCATATATGTTAGAATAATCTTTAAAAAATAGACAGCCCCTACCCAAAATCGTGGCTCCTACATTTCAAATGAAGTTGGGTTTTACGTTGTAAAAAGGAATCACACAAATCGTTCGCAACACTAATTTAATATTCACTATATATTATTTATTTCTTTTCCTTTTGAGAAATCAATGGACCAACTTTTACAAGCAACCAGTATTCTGCTTGTCCGTCCTGTTCGGCAGGAGGGAAGAGAGTCACAAAGAAGCGCCAGCAACCAGACAAATATTGGCTTTCAGAAAAGACTAGTTAGCATTGACAGAGTGTTCAAACTTGCTATAATTCAACACTTCTGATCACAAACGTTAATTTCATAAAATCAAACACCATTTTCTTTCTCAAACAATCATTTTTCTTTCTTACAGATAGGTAATTTCAACAAGGAAAGCCATGGTCGGGACTATCTGCATGCATGTCCAAGGAATCATTAGATACGGACGGATTGGTATCCCTGATTTGGTGATTACAACTGTTTATCTCGTTGGTACCACGAGGCCCATCACCGTGAGGCGTGAAATTACCAGAATGGTAACTCCCCTGTGCAGCAAGGTGATAGGATTGAAGACTTCGACGAACAGGGCTGGAAAGGGCATTCGAGAATACTGAATTCTTAGGCTGTTGATCATAGTGTCCCCACCGAACTCCCAGCCCAGCTGTAGCTGGAGCAGCTGGAATGGTCGGTCCTAAATTGGCCGAGTGCATTGCAGTTTGCAAGTGCTGTTGCTGAAGCAGCGTCCTGGGAGACATTGGAGGCTCCTCAGAACCATAATCAAGCTCATTCTGCTGCCCCCCTCAAAGAACAAAACAAAACAATAGTGAGGTGTTTTACATTGCAATGAAAATTGAATCTTCCCGACTTCAACTGTAAGGAGAATATCCCCAAAAACCTTCCAAGCCAGATAATTATAAACAAAAATCCCAAATTATCTGAAACACAACGACAAGACCAGCTACTAACTATCACGCTAATGTTCTCCACTTAAGGATAGATAGAACATATTCATCTTACAAGTACAACTATAAAAATATTAACTCCTTTCACATGGCAAGCTAATCTCAGGATAAACCAAAGAAAGTCCTTCAAAACCTTTAAGAATGATTTTGTGCAGTGGCATTAGGGTGGGAAAGAGGTTAGAGAGAGTGGAGAGGGCGAAGTTTGTGGCAGTCTTTGGTCAGGTTTTGGGTGATAGGAACAAGACTTCTCATCCACTGAAAAAGCTGCAAGTCAAATAGCATTGAAAAATCTACCATATTCAGAATGTTAAGTATTAGTCTCAACAAACCGACCACATTTACTTTGACCAAAGCAGGAAATCAAGATTTTTAACTTGTAGAATTCGGGGAAGAACATTCCATTAAAAAAATGATATGCACAATTTTCTTTTTTCCTTTCTGATGTCTCATTTTTTTAGTCCACAAGATATAGAAAACACAAGCCAAGTGTGGCATACAATAGTGGCCTTGTTAGCACGAATTTGTGCTAATGATCAATGACCTCAGAACCCAAAAGATATCTTCATCCGGAGGAAGATAGAATACCATGAAGAAACTATGTATCATAAATAAGCTAGCAACAGCCTCTTAAAAATGGTCACTACATTATGTATGCATAAACAAAACAAAGATAGCAGTAAATAATTCAGGAAAAAGAAAAGATACCTGCAAGTAAGCAATTATATCTACTGTTGTCACTCTTGATCCTTCCTCTTGCTGCCTTGCAATCCACTGATAAAGTTTCTCCTGCTTGCCAGCAAAGAGGGAATCAGAGAGAGAGAGAGAGAGAGAGAGAGAGAGAAATGCTATGATACCGAGGGAAAGTGGCATGTAGCAGAATGGTGATAAACTGATGATAAAGTAATGCGAATTGTGGGCTAATGGTTGGACCTGCTGTCTAAAATTTTAATATGCATTACAAGCATACATTTACAATTTACCTGAACAAACTCCTCGGGTAAATCCAAGAGGAATGGCTCTATTATTACTTAGTACCAAAGACACTATTGTGGAAAAAGTAGAGAATTATTTCCAGACACATGAAGCAAGGATACTGTAGTTTTTGATCATGAGATAACATAAATTCAGGCGCATAGAAAGTGAAATGAGTTCATGAGTGAAATGTGATACCACAAACAAGATGAGGGTCCAAATGATACACGCACACAGCAGAGGACTTTGTATGTGTAAAATACTACCAAGCTTATAAGAGAGGAGAGACGTACGGCTGCCACTAAGCAAATCAGGCATGGATGTTCAAGGTAAATGAGATGGTTAATGGAACCATTCTTTGTCCTCAAAATTATTTCATCCTTATACCCACATGTCTAATACGTATAATCTAGAAAGATACAAAGGCGATAAAAAGATAAGCAGCCATTTAGCATATAGATATCTTGAATGCATAGTAAGTGTTTTCATTTTGAACATTGATCCACATAATTCAACCAATATTACCATAAAAAAGGAATTCAAGGATAATGACGTAGGATATTAAGTTCCCAAATGATGTAGGCTTCTAGGAAAAGAAAAAAACACAGCTTGGCTTCATGGTCCAAAGCAATAACATGTCATACATCACAAGATACAAACGTCAAGTAGTATTTTTTTTCACTTTGAGATCAACATGCTTGACTTAGATAATTGTAAGAACAATGCTTACAAGTATTCAAAACATCATAAAAAATTGAGGGTTTCTAGGCACTAAATACAACAGCCACCATAAGCTTTCATATCAATACGGGAACTTCCAAAACTCTCCCATCTAATTTTGGTTGTGCCTTGATATAGTAGAATATTGTTGCACAATAAGACACGCAAAAGAGTCAGAGGTCTCTGTGCTCTACAAAATGTACTAAATTTAACAAGTTTTTCTACTTATGAACCCTTTTGTGTAAATAGCTCACTCTTTTCTTTTTAGGAAGAATTCGGCAAAAAGCCCAAAAAAAAAAAATTGGCAAATGGCCTCCCATTTTTTAAATTAAAAAATAGGTTTTTTCTGAACACCAAAACTGCCCCAGTTTTTTTCACAAAAAAAAGAAAAATGACTGTATCGAAGAGAGAAATCTAAATATGGTCTCCAAAAAAAAACTGAAACTGTTTTAATGTCTAAAAAGCTAACTTTGTGATGTCAAAAAAAAAAAAAAAAAAGGGCCATTGACCCAAAAATTTTTTCCCAAAAATCCCTTTCTCAAAGTACCCCTTCTTTTTAAATGCAGAATTAAAAAAAGAAAAAAGTAACCTAATCAACATGGTACATACTACACTGCTTACCCCTCTCCCAAGACGAAAAAAATTAAACAAGTAAATAAAAAAGAGCCTTTTGAAAAAAAAAAAAAAAAGGGAACGCCTCCATATGTGTATGAGCACAATTCATGAATCCAAGGCTTCTAAAACACAGCCAGAATTCATGTTTGTTTCTTCTCCATGTACAACCAAACAGAAGAAGGAAAGAGAAAAAAAAAATCATTAATCGAACATTTTGCAGTCACAATCATTAATCGAACATTTGCAGTCACAACTATTCTTTATATTTGTAAACCAAATTCCTCTTCATCAAATCAACATAAAATGAAACATATAAACGCAACCGAAAAAGGCATTTTTTTTTTTTTTCCTTAACAATAAGAATAAGCCTCGAGCTTCAATTCGCAAGTTCATCGCTCCTAAATCGCAGCCTAAATCAACAGTTTCCTTCCTATTTTCTCAGCAACCAAACAGAAGACAGACAAAAAAAACGACAACCAAGGCCTAAAACACACCATCGGTAAGGAAAAAAAATGAAATCCTCCACAGAAACAACATCGAATTAAACAAACAAACCAAACAACCCAAAAAACAGCAGAAAGACCGCAAAAGGAGCACAGAAAGAGTCGAACCAGGCCGTGACGCTCGCCGGCTTGGAAGGAGAGGCGCTGATGGTTCATGGCCTGGGTGTAAAGCTGCGAGAGAGAGTTGGCTGCGCTGCAGAAGGTGGTGTACATGGTCCGATCCACCTCGTCGAGTCGCGTGGCGTCCGATTTTCGTTTCTTCGCCATATTTTTTTCCCGGAATCCAAACAAAAATCGAAAACACCAGAAGAAGAGGGATTTGGATTTTCCCCTTAGAACTTTTTCATTTTTATTTTTATTTTTGTTGCTGTGAATGAAATTGGGGGAAATGGTGTGTTTGTTGGGGTTAAAAGGGAAGACGATGAGGTTTCTGTAAAGGAGAGGAAAGTCGGTGCCTTTGGTGGAGCCGTGCAGCAAGAAAAGAAAGAGGGGCCGTTGTCGCATCACCCCATACCCCTGAGTAATTCTGCCACGTGGCCTTACCGGCAGGTGGGTCCCACCTTCACAAATATTTTAAAATTAATCAATACTTCTAGAATAAATCGATCCATCGTGCCAATATGGGACGGTTCTCTTTTTGTTTCGTCTCGTGTCATTTGTCTTATCAGTAAAATTAGCACTATTGGAAAATTTTTAGTGTTTTTTATAAAAAATTTCGGTATACATCACCCAAATTTTGATAAAATTTTAGTAATATCAAAAATTATAAACTTAATAGATTTTTTCTTTTAAATGACAAATTGGTTTTTTATACTTTTAATAAATAAATAGTTGTTATATACACATTCACTTTGCAATAAGATTTAGCCTTCCCCGTCATGCAAACTATCAAGTTATAAAATTTTCAATTATATTCATCCAAGCATATTACAACTATCCGAGGCAAACAATTAGAAGAATCTATAGTTTCTCATCTATGAAAATATAATGGGAAGAAGTCAACAAATATATATATGATATATTTATAACTATATTCAACACTACTCGAATAATATATCATGACATCAATATTCTTTGAATTAAGATAAAATCCTAACCATGTTTGAATCTCTTTATAACTTCTTTTTTATATCGACAAATCTAATATGTATAGAGTTTATTATGTCAATCATGATCATTTATATTTTGTTTTAATGTTTATTGTATCTTAAAGTATTAGAGATATAGTTAATATTAAATTTCTGTAATTTTTGTTGAAATTTCTATCGATATCGATATTTTTCTAAAATTTTGTAAAATTAAAGTATTAATATTTTCAGGGATCCATTATTTTCATCCTTGACTCCAAGCAAGCACTAGAAGTAGGGTTCATTTATTTTTTTTCGTCCTCTCTTTTTTCATGTCAACATTGGAGATTTGAGGTTGATACTAGCAATTTAAAGTCACTATCGTCGTGCTGACCACATGTTGATATCTTCTAGACAACATCTATGTGACCTCTCCATCAAAACATTTTCCTCATGCCGACAATTTTGATCTTAACCATCAATGGTTTCAAACAGCAACACAACATGAGCCTTAAAATGTTTAAAAGTAACAAATCGATTTTCAGAGTCATTACTTAGCATGCTTAAAACTTAATTGCTTGACTCTAACAATAAACTAGTCTCTAAACTTCTAAAGATCTATTTTAAAACTAAACTATAAAATTGACTTAAACTTAAAACTTATTGCATCAAGACCATCGAGACATTCTAAAACTATAATAATGAAAAACAAATAATAAACTTGTAGGAATTTTCATAAATGCCATATTTTGAAATTTATTTTTTATAAATACCACACATGTTTAAGTGTGACATAAATTACATGTGTAATAAGTGAAAGTGTGGCATGAATAAATATATTCATTAAAAGTATGGCATAAAATGTAATTTTCTCTAACCTTAAGATAGATGGTAATTCTTTTAATGGGCTTACACTTGAAATCATACTTGTCTTTCCTAATTTATAATAAAACTAACCATGTAAGAATAACAAAAATTGAAACAACACAATATATTGTAGTTCTTTAATCTATGTTTAGATTTCAAAATGATTTCTTGTTTGTAAAATTTTTAACTATGCACAATAGTATCTAGATCCTTGCCTCCATCATTATGCACTGACTAGTGTTGGGGCTCTTTCATCATAGGCCTTCACACGTGGAGGGTGCAAACTTCATGGCTACCTTTGATTGGCTCGAGTGTCCAGCCTATCAAGAGTTGATGTGGTAATGTGTTGGGTGATGGCAACTGATGAGTCCACCGAGGTTGTTCACGTTGTGAATGGTTAAAGTAGGCTTTAAGGCTTGCCTTGTAGTGGCCTTGGTTGGGTTACAGCTAAACCCAGGTAACCCTAAGGATGGCTAGCTGAGGGTAAGACCCATTGCAGTTTTGAATCCTTTGAAAATGAGAACTTTGCCAAAGAGGGTCTCCAAGTGTTCGAATGGTGTGAGAGAGGAACGTGAGTGGTTATGGTGGAATTTCTTATGCCTTTAATGATGAAAGTGTATCCATTGGATTAGAGTGAGATACTTGGATGAGATGGTGAGGTTTGGTGGCCCTACGGGTGGAATAGCTTCTAGAGAGAGAATCTCTGATGGGTGAGGTAATTTAATACTTAGAGAGAGAAAGGTGGCAACTCTTTATCCTTGTTCCCGGGGCTCATTTCAGTCATCGAAAGGCATGGTTTTTGTGAGGTTTTGTGATGGTTTCGAGTTTAAAACTAGATGGGATGTGGATCTTGGGTGTTCTTGAGACTCATCGAAAAGTATGTGAGCTTGGGTGAAAGGGGTATATATAGAGAAAAAGGAGATTTAGTTTGGTTGAAAGTATTCTACTTCGAGTATCTAGTTGAGGGAAGTTCTAGGTCTGGTTTCGTGGGAGAGGCTATATGTAGCAACTTCTCGCCATAGAAGATTTTCTCTCTAGGTTTTGAATTTTGGGTTTCAGCATGGGATTGAATTGTTAGGAGCCTTAATTGCTAGCCTACCTAGGAATGCCACTTTGGGTGGCCTGCCATAGGGGTGTCCAAAAAGATAAGTCTTTGTCTTGCCATTTTGGACATGGATTAAAATTGAAGGGATGACTTGTCTTTGGTGACAGGGGTCACATGTGTAACATTCGAGCAATTTAAGTACATTAGAAATGCAACAACTTAAGGATTATCGTTTTATCCAATTTTTATGATAAAGTCCATAAAACTAAAAACGGGATTTTTAAGGGTAACAATCATGCCATAGCCTTAAATAAAGAAGGTAGGATATGAAAATAAGTTGGAAAGCTTAATTGTTGCAAAATATGTTGCAACAAATGTTAAGACAAAAATATAGTTTAAGGAAAATACTGTATAATGATATGAAAAATTATACAGTATTAGAATAATGCAGTATAAGAAAGAACACTAATAGAGTTATGTTATATGGAAATTCCACTACAAAGGTAATGTAGTGTAGGAATTGGACTGTTTGAGGCTAACCAATATAGAAATTGGACTGTTTAAGTCAAAGTAGTATATAAATAATACTATTTGAAGAATATGGATGAATAAAAAATGTTGTAACAGTATAGAGAATATACCGACAATATAAGAAAATACTGTTAGTATAAATTTTGATTGTGTAAAAATATGGGACCCTCCAAAGTGCCACTTTTAAGGTGAAAAATTGCCACCACACCTATTGAGGTGGCCAAATCATATAATGCTAACTTAAGCTAAATTTTTATCACAAATGATGAAGAGTGATGACTCATATGGTGAGTCATCAAAGTTTATAAAAATCAAATGTAAATCATCATTTGTTTCATGCAAAGTAAAAGAAAGGAAAGAAACTAAAAAAAAAAATGTTCATCCTTTTCAAAGACTAAGCCCTCCCATAAGTATTCTCCCCATAATTTTTTAAGCACAAACCTCCAAAATCATGTTTTGAAGCAAAGTTAAGGGTATGGAGGGAGATTTAAGAGTTTCAAGGTAAAAATCCAAGTTTTACCTATTGTGCTTAAGGTTTTTATTCATGATTTGGGTGAGATTTTTATGGGGTTGCTATGAATGTTGTTAAAGGTTTTGAGAAGGTTTTCAAGCATTTCAAAAGAGGAGCTAAAGCTTGAAAGTCTATAGATAAAATCCTAGCACTAGTACAAAATGTAGATTCCACTACGGTCTATAACCGTCGTGGAAAAATTTCATGATGGTTAAAAAACCATCGTGGAAACTTCTGTCGTGAAACAAGACAGAGTTTTCACGACGGTTTTTTACCGTCGTGTAATAAAATAATTGATGCGCGAGATCAGTGGGAGTGCTAATTTTTTACGACAGTTTTTTGTGAAAACTGTCTTGGAAGGCGGAGCTTCCACAACGGTTTTTCACCAAAACCATCGTGGAAGAGATCAAAACCGTCATAAAAGTCGAGGCTTCTATGACGGTTTTTGACCAAAACCATCATGTAATCTCGCTATTCTACGACGGTTTTAGTCAAAAACCATGATGGAAGGTGGAGCTTCCATGACAGTTTTTCACCAAAACCGTCGTGGAATCTCGCCTTCCACGATGATTTTAACAAAAAACCGTCGTGGAATACCGAGATTCCACGACGGTTTTGGTGAAAAACTGTCGTGGAAGCCTGCCTTCCATGAAAAATCGTCATGGAATACCGAGATTCCACAACGGTTTTGATGAAAAATCATCGTGGAAGGTGGGATTCCACGACAGTTTTGGTGAAAAACCGTCGTGGAAGCTTCACCTTCCATGACGGTTTTTGACTAAAACCGTCGTGAAATTTTGGTATTTTCCAAAAAAAAAATTCTCCCATAATTTCAATTTCCCACGGGATGGCCAGTCTCGTGTGTTATCCATTACATCAAGGCCCTAATTACATACAATAATTGTTGTATATTAAAAATTGCATTGTATTTACAAGATCATTTTACATTTGAGCTATTTTAAGCACTTTGTTAATCTACTATGACGTGTACCTATCTAAAAAGCACAAACCTATTTACAAATTGTATCCATTCTAATCTAACTTCATGTATATCTGTATGTATATAAAAATATTTTTTTCCTAAGGCTTGTATACCACTTGTAATTATATCCCGCATAAAACGTAGAATAAAAAAACTACATTCTATGTTTCCTTATTGTCTTGGACACTTACGTTTAGAATATAACATTCTGTTTGGTCGGTTTGTGACACCGGTTCCCGCTTGAAGCTTCCAATCGTTAAGCGCCCTAATAATGTATCATGTTAAAATAATAAATAAATTAATAGACGATACAATTATATGAGACTAAAACAATTAATTTTGTAAGACAATATTAATACTTACAATCTTATGACTGATAAGAAATCCTCATATGGTGGGTGTTTGAGTGGGTCAAACCAATACATTTGGTCCTCCCATGGCGAAATAAGTCCTAACATCCAATGTTCTCCAACGTTGTATGGCAGGAAGAATAATTTCCCCCTCGGTGCTTCAGCTAATAGGTGGAGGAGTGATGTGACACATTCTCTATGATCACTCTGCAGGTCTTTTGCAGCACTTGAAACAATAGCTGGAGATATGAAGCCAAAATTTTACGCCATGCCTTGAAGTTCATAATATTCTGCCAAAAAACTACAATAAAAAATATTATAGTGATTTTTTTTAAAACACCTTACAACTCTACGTATATATTTAAAATACTGAAATAAAGCTGGAGTTATCACCTGAGGTATACAAGGATACAGTTTGCCCCAATTTCTTCGAAGCTGATGAAGTCGTAAACGTCTTCATAACCCACATAGATAGAGAAATCATTGCCAGTGACATTTACCAGTATCGAGCACTGAATGGTTGACCCATCGCGTATGAAAGAATGTGGGTATAGAGCTAACTGCATAAATTCTTGAGGTACTAAAGCAAAGTTAAAAGCACGTAGGTGTTCATTAGCAACGGTTTGTCCTTGGCGTTGTTGAACCTCAGGTTGTGATTCTCTTGCTTTTAGAGAGCTTTTCTTTTTTTTTGTCGTTTCTTTCCGCTTAGATCTTGGGGAACATGGCTAGGTGCTCGACTTGTCTTTGTCAATGTGATGACTTCAACTAATCTCTTCGGCCATGCGATAAAGCTTCATGCTGCTTCACCCACAGTTGTTGCTTCAAGTGTTGGAATAGGCAATTTAGCAGTTCTAACTTTGATGGTAATGATGCTAACACGCATGTTCTCTTCCTCTAATAGTCGTCCATGAACTGTATCAGTTGGAAGGCTCTCCATCCACACCTTCCCAAGCACAACAAGTGTACACCCACCATTAACTCTATCCTCAACGAAGAGCCTACATTGTTCGGGCCCTTAACGAGGAGGTGACAATTGGACTTCTAGAGCTTCTGGAGCTCTTGGAGCTTCTGTAGCTTCTGCTACAGTATTGGGAGGGTTACAACTAGCTTTGAAGCTGTTGCGTTGTGAGATGCTATCATCCGTCGACTTAGCACGTCCTTGGAAAATGAGCTCAGTCACAAGACTTAGGAGTTCTGCAATCTCCATCTGCATCTTCAACATTTGAGAATTCAATTTTGATGATCCTGGTTGGAGGTCGAAGTATTGAGACTGCTTCACAAACTTTGATTGACAGTGAACACGTCCTGAATGTTCTTGTTTTCCTAGTGCCCTCGTCAAAATGTCATCATTACCGACTGATTGGAAGCTGCCTTGACTTTGTTGCGTTGTGTATTCATCCTGTACAAGAACAATACAACCATATTCAAGCAATTCTTCATCCGCTCGTAGTAAAATACAAATTAATTGTTCGTGTTCAGTAGACTTATAATCAAGTTAGAAATCTCTGCTACTTTTGGATTTTTAAACTAGCCATCAGGACCTTGACATGATTTTACCCATAACTCCTCCCGTGTTGGTTGCACGCCTGTCTTTGCAAATTGTGTTACGCTATGTTAGTAACATAGTAATGTAGCAATAATTGATATATGTAGCTTGAGTTAATTAGTAACGTACCATGGATTGCTCGAGCTCTCTATATCCCACTCGGCCAACTATGGAGCAATATTCATTTTCTGCTCTTATTTTTCTTGCATTTGATTATAGCAGTTGGAAATCACTGAAACATCGATACCTCACAAAAGCTTCCCAATCTTTATCGTTTATGGAGGGGTAGTAGTGTGCTACCGTAGGAGGCCGTTTATATATATTTACATCCTCCTCCAGAATGGAAAGGTATGGCTATACGAAGGTAACGTAGAGGTTGGATTTGAACACCTTTGCTAATTCGTCACAAACCTTTAAAGTCCTTTTCCTATACCAATCATCAACTGTGAAAGCTTCGTATATCTCTCTCCAAATCACATCTTTTACTTTATCTAAATCCTTAGACCTCCAATCTTTTGTCCATATTGAAACGTGTTCTCGATTAAGGACTCCGATGCAACTGCTTAATTCATGATTGGGTGCGCCTTTCGGTTGGCCTTTCGAATCAAAAGTCACTTCAATTCTTAAACCTTTCTTTCTCATCCGATGAATTTTTTTCATTAATGTTGACCTTCGATCAAAGTCTACTTTTGGATCAAAATCGGTTTGCCTTCGTGGCTTACTGCGATTGTTTCCCTTGCTATATTGCGTTGCAGATGAAGTGCAACCTTCGTACTCCTTCTCTACTTGTCACTATCAAATTTGCAAGATATTGTACCTACGCAACGTATTCAAAACCTAACATATACATACTAATATTAATCACAAACTACACATATTCACATACTAATATCATGACTTGTACAATTTCACATAATTTTCCTCTAATAGACATATTGACAAATTCACCATGAATTGCACAACTTTCCATCTTCACATATTCAGAAGCTTATATATTGACATAATTACACGTAATCAATGACACTTTTCACATATTCATATAATTTCAACAACACTTTTCACATATTCATATAATTTCACATAATTACACATATTCAGAAGTTTACACATATTTACAATTACATATATAATTTCATAAATTGTACATATTCACATAATTTCACATGTTCAATATATTGACATATTCACCACAAATTGCACAATTAATTGTCAGCTTCACATATGCACAATTTCATATATATATTGACATAATTCTACATAATCAAATATTGATATATTAACATTTCTAATTGATTACACGATGAG
>CAMOHE010049725.1:0-48088 GCA_946598075.1 Artocarpus hirsutus | reverse complement strand
TTCCTATGAAATTAATGCAAAAATTATGTGCATATCCAAAATAAATATTTGATTTAAAATTATTATTTTTTATTTATTTTTTTAATTTTCGGAGTCCTCAAAACGACATGTCGTTTTTCCTCAGAATGGAAATGACGTGTCGTTTTACCTTAATGAGTGCTGTCCGGGATTCTATCAAACGACATGTCGTTTTGGTCAAATAAAAACGACATGTCGTTTTGTACGGACGACAGCACTCTTTCCTCACCAAAACGACGTGTCGTTTTTTGCTGAATAAAACTACATGTCGTTTGGCTCGTCTTCAACCTCCAGCCGGGTCCTTTTGACCCGGTTACGACCCGGTTTCGACCCGAATGGAAATCCGACGATTTCTGGCGATTCTGACGTCGTTTTGAGTCGTTTCAAATCGCAAAATGCTCAGAAATCAATAATATGAAGATTTATGAATTAAAAACTCATAATTAACGAACAATACACATTGATCATGACTTGATTTTCATGGCCAAAAGACAAAAATTTACAGACCATAAATTAGGCCGAATTTCATGGTTTCCTAATCACTGAACATCACGAAAACACCAATATAATTGTTTCATTGCATCAACGATGAATAATTCCAAGAAAAAATTAAAACCCAAGTCACGGCCATATAAGTCGTGAAAAACAGAGAGAAAATGTTCAAAATGAACACATCAAGGCAGAGGTTAATGGCTCTGATACCAAATGTTAGAATCAATTGCAACATTCATGGCAATTTAAACTCATAAAACGGAAGCAAAATGGATCAAATTATGTACTTCTTGCCATTGCTTTTTCTACTCTGTTTTGGACGAATTTCCCGGTTGCTTTTGAAAATTTTCTGAGCACTTGCAAAATAATAATGCAAGATGGTGTGCAATCTCAATTTTTCTTCTATGTTTTGTGTGCTCAAGGACCCAATTCTTAAAAACCGTGACCATCACACGGTGTTGCAACGGTTTGTAAATAACCGTTGCACGTGAGGCAGTTATTCCACAATAGGATATGTGGTTTTCTTTGTCTTAATGACCCGTGGGCCAAATAGAGTTCTAACATCTTTATTAACACATCACTTTTGAAAATTGCTTTCTAATATAACACATCTTGAATAATAAGATGAATAATGATTTCTCTCATAATTATTTTCAGAACTAGGATAACCAATCCTAAACTAACTTCTAAGGGGTGCAGATTGCACTTTGCATCACAATTTAATAAAGGATTGATTGCAAAAATTATTCTCAAATATATCACTTGTAACAACATCTTCTTTCATTTTAAAAATATAATATTTGTTCACAACGATCAACAAAATAGTAAAAAAAAAAAAACAAAACTCTTTATACTAGGACTTTTAACTAAAATTGACACATAATTGACATGTTGCACATTTAATTTTGTTGTCTTTCATGTCTAATGCATCTGAAGTTAAAAGTTGCTTAATTTAAAAATCTTAATTATTTAAGAAAATAAATTGAAAAAAAAGAAATTTTAAAAATTAATATCCTCTCATTTCACTTTTGGGTAACTTCATGACAAAAAGAAACTAGAATAATCACTACAACAAATTTGAGATTATACGACCTTTATTTAACGACCGTTTTTCAAAAACCGTCGTGTTAAGGAAAAAAAACGCGACGAGTTATGCCCGCGAAGACGAAAACCGTCGTGGTATTGGCGGGAGCTACCACGATGGTTTTTATAAAAACCGTCGTGAAAGGTGCAAGGCCTTCCACGACGGTTTTTGTAAAAACTGTCATGAAAGGTACCAAGGCTTCCACGACGGTTTTTAGTAAAAACCGTCGTGAAATGTTCTACATGTTTGAAAATTTTAGTAGTCACTAAAATTTAATCTTTCACGAAGGTTAAATTTGGGCGAGAAACTAAAATTTTCAAACCTTGGGGCCTTCCACGACGGTTTTTAGTAAAAACTGTCGTGAAAGGCCTCCCACGACTGTTTTTACTAAAAACCATCGTGGGAGGTCTTCCACGACGGTTTTTACTAAAAACCGTCGTGAAATATGAATGCCTTCCACGACAGTTTTTGTAAAAACTGTCGTGGAAGGCCTTTCACGACGATTTTTACTAAAAACCGTCGTGAAAGGTACCAAGGCTTCCACGACGGTTTTTGGTAAAAACTGTTGTGAAATATTTTACATGTTTAAAATTTTTAGTAGTCCTCAAAATTTAATCTTTCACGAAGGTTAAATTTAGGCGGGATACTAAAAATTTAAATCTCAAGACTTTTCACAACGGTTTTTATAAAAACCGTCGTGGAAGGTCCGAGGTTTGAAATTTTTAGTAAACCGCCCAATTTAACCTTTCACGATGGTTTTTATAAAAACCGTTGTGGAAGGTTTTGCATATTTGAAATTTTTAGTAGCCCGCCAAAAATTAATCTTTCATGAAGGTTAAATTTGGGCAGGATACTAAAAATTTCAAACCTTGGGACCTTCCACGACGATTTTTATAAAAATCGTCGTGAAAGGTACCAAGGCTTCCACGACGGTTTTTTAGTAAAAATCGTCGTAAAATGTCTAGCATGTTTGAAATTTTTAGTATCCCTCTAATATTTAATCCCGTGCCAACGACATGGCTTTACCTATTTATTCAAAATTTCTCTAACTCAAACCCACTAACTCTCAAACCCCTTTCTCTCTCTAACTTCTCTCCCACGACCTAGCCACCGACGAACCCAACCCCCACGGCATTCGATCGACTTTGACATTCCTCTATCACTCTCTCCATGACCTACCTAACAAACTCGATGCCATTTGCCACCGTTCATCCTCATCCCTTGACATTCTACCTACTCCACCATTGTTCGACTCGTCATTTGTTGTTCCACCAACTCTATCACCTTTGGTAAATTTCAAACCATTACTTTTAGTTTTAGTATTATTGTTAGTTCTAAACTTAGCATTATTTGGTTATTTAGTGTTATTTACCTTTAGTTTTAGTTTTAATATTAGTTATATTAATTTGTTTTTTGTCATTTAGTATGTGTTACTTGTATTTGGTGTTTGAAAGAACTTTGAACAACACTTAGCATTTTGGTTTGAGAATAGGTTACTTTTTATGTGTTTGTGATACCTAAGTATTATTGTAATACCCACCACATGTTTGGAGATTTTTTTTTACGGGAATACAAATTTTTCACGACGGTTTTTTAAAATACCTTCGTGAAAAATTGGCATTTTACCACGGTTTTTGTAAAAACCATCATGGAAGGCCTTCCACGATGGTTTTTTGTAAAAACCGTCGTGGAAGGCCTTTCACGACGGTTTTTAGTAAAAAACCGTCGTGGAAGGCCTTTCACTACGGTTTTTACTAAAAACCGTCGTGAAAGGTAAATAAACCTTTCCAAGATGGTTTTTAAAGAAACCTTCGTGGAAATTTTAATCTTTCACGACGGTTTTTTGAAAAACCGTCATGGAATGCCAATTTTTCACGACGATTTTTCAAAAAACCGTCGTCGAAAATTACTACATTACAACCTCTTCTTGCGTCAATTTTTATATTATACGACGGTAAAAAACTGTTGTGAAAACTCTATGTCATACCACAACTGAAGTTTTCACGACGGTTATAAACCGTCGTAGAATCCACAATTTGTAGTAGTGAATTGCACACTCAACTTTTAATTGAAACTCTCATTCTTTATGTGACATTTGTAATTTCAACTAAAAACCATAACATAATTTGGCGGCGTTTGGGATATATAATCTATAAGATTTCTATATTTGGTATGAGAATTACAATATTTGGATTTTTGAAAAACTCAATCCTATAAGATTCACTTTAAGATGATCTAAATCTTACCCAACAAGATAATATTTGAATTTCTAAGAATGTCAATGCGTCAAGAATTTCACATTCTTTTTCATGATAATGATGTTGATGTTAATAGTACTAATTTTAGGAGTTATAAAACTGGCATTGATGGATGGAATTTTTCTCATTGATAAGAATAGGGTACATATACAAACTTATAGAGAAAGTGTAGCTATTTACAGCTAATGTGTTTTAAAATACAATTGATTACATCGGAAATACAATTAAGGAAACAATTGAGGAAATGATATCTTGACCTGCAAGACGGTGAGTTGGGTATAGACAACAATCATGGACAATAATAGTTAGAAGCGCATGTGAGAGTAGATCATACGTAAGTCTCTCTGAAGTTGTCAGAGTAGACTGCCGGTGTAGAGGATAGCAGAATACCGACTTCAACGGGAAAAGAGCAAACCAAGGTGCGCTCCTGCAGTGGAAGCAACTAATCGATACTCAAACTCAATGGAGGACCGCATTACCATAAATTGCTTTTTGGAACTCCACAAGATTGGATTTTGACCAAGGTAGACAGTGTAGGCGCTAGTGGAGGTGGAGTCATCTTTATTTCATACCCAGTAAGTACCAAAAAAAGGCATAAAGTGCAAGAGGCAAGTCACGACACAGAAGAAGGCTGTGATCAATGGTGCCTCGTAGATAGTGAATAAAGTGCTTAATTAGCAGCAGCTTAGTGGTCAGTGGTGGCATGATTCATGAATTGAGAGAGCTTGTTGATAGCGAAGACAATGTCCGGATGAGTGAGAGCTAAGTACTAAAAGGCTACTGACGAAGGCTTGGTACTTTGTGGAATCAATAAGATTTGTTCCAGCTGAAAGAAAGAGTGGAGGGCTAGTGGCATGGGGTGGCTGTTAGACATATATGCCTTAAGGATAAAAATGTTGTAATTTGTTTTTAGAGACATTTTATCAATATATAATTTATTAATTATTCATATACCAATTATTGTCCTCTTTATGTTCATATTTGTTGAATGTATGATAAGCAAATAAAAGTCTGAGGCTATCGATCTAAATCTTTGATAATCAGGCATATGATAGACAAATTATACGGAAGACATTATTCTAAAGGCTATGGTCTAAGCCATAACATTTGCAATCGAGGGAATAAAGTTGAGCGATTTATTCAAGCTAAGATTATTATGTTGTCTACATTCCTGATGGGAGATGACTTATTTTGGCCATCGGAGTTAGACTCTATGAGTAGAAACATTGGCACAGGTGACAATGTATTGGATCGGGACATAAAATGAAATTGATTTGGATTAATAATTCCATCTGTGCAAATTAATTCACTTTAGACAATCATATATATTGTATCTTAATCTTGAAATAATTAATAGGCCCATCGTTTTGACTTAAGTCTTTTGATGTGCGAAAGGGTGACATCTTGACTTTGTGATGGTGTGTATACCGGTACGTTGGAGACATGATTCTTGATAGCGTAGACTTGTTATTCATAGATATGGAATCCATGGCTCCATTGGTGGAGTAAATGATATTCTCTTATATGTGTTATCTTGTAATTAGAAAACTGAAGCGCTCAACCATTTAGATGCATAGATGTAATCGAATGGTATGCTGTCCTTGGATGATAAGTTTTCTAATGGTGAGATAATGGAATGTAAGATAAAAATATTTGGGAAGGTAAGATGCAATTTATCCTTAAGCCGATTATGAATTTCCTATGGGAATACGACACATTATAATATGTCATGGACACTTAGCTAATTTAGAGCTTCATAATTTATATAGTTTGAGAGTGCAACTCTAAGCTTTTAGTGGAGTAACGTTAGAATTGAAAATTATAAAATGTATATTTGGGATATTATATTTTATAATTATTAGAGCTTGAACTATATAGGTCCATCAGGTCCCATTTACTAGCTCATAATAGATCATGTAATGATATGACGTGCTTTTTCAATAAAGTAGCGACTTATGTTAAATTATTAGATTGACTGAAATTCGATAGGATCAGATAATTCATATCTGTTTATCCGTCGAATTAATTTATTGTAAATTAATTCAAGATAAACTTATTGCATTATCGGGAATATTTATTTTCCTAGAGATTATCAAGATATGACTATTTTAATCAAATAACTTATCTATTGGGCTATTTGAATTAAAACTGAGGCTCTATCTAAAGAATCTCAGGTGGAAAATAAAAGATTCTCAGGAATCATATTATCATAAGTTCGGTAGGTTGATTAGTTAGTTTGGCCTGCCGATAGAGCAAGTTCGACAGGCCGATCTGTTCGTTCGGCCTACCGATCTAACAATAATTTAATCACGCATTTTTGACAGGATTTTATAAAAAATGATCCAGATTTGAATTTTTGAGGCTTTATCTGATAATGACCAACCATGGGGACGACCTCTATAAATAAGGAGTGAGTTTTCTAAGTTATTTAGATCCGTTGAGAAGTTAAGAGTGAGTACTATAGTATTAGATACTTTGAAACTCCCTAAAGCTTTTGTTCACAATCACAAACCTTTACTCTAAGTCTTCTTAATTGGTTGGAAGGAGGGTCATTGGGGAAGAGCTATACAACATATGCCCACATGCACTCCGATCGTGGATAGAGAATAGCAAAGAAGACTAGTTAGTTGAGGCTCTTCTAGAACGTTCTTCTATTCGTAGATTATAAGAGCACTTTGGCATACAAAATTTAGTAAGATGTAGTTAATTTGTGTATACATAATGTCAAACTTGTGTTTTGAAAAAGACTCTAATTTAAATTTTTTAAATTTCCACTGCGTACACATTTTTCTAACAATGTCTCAATGGGCTTGACTTCTCCCATATTCATTCAAGTAAGGAGGTCCGCTATGCAATGACATTGGGAAAGTAAAAGCCGACAAGGATGGGGAAGCACCTCGACCTCAAGAAAGAAAGATAGATGACCTTGGTCTTTTAGAGAGAACCGTGAGGGCAAGGTTGCAATAAAGTTTGATAGAACGTCCTGATCACCACCTGTGAGAATCATATCATCATCATAAACATGAAAGTACATGGTATGACTTGAGTAACAGTAGATGAAGAGGTATATGTTTGACTGAGAGTTCATAAAGCCAATATTAAGAAGAAAGATGCAAAGCTCGTAGTACGATGCTTGAGGTGCCTGCTTGAGACCATAGATTGCCTTGCAGAGTTTACACACATGTTGGACAAGATGAGTCTATGACGCCATATGGTTGGCCTATGTAGATGCCTTCCGTGAAATGGCCCTAAAGAAAAGCATTATTTCCATTGAGCTGTTGGAGAGACTGGCCACGACTGATAGCAAGGTCAAGATAAGACAAATGGTGGCTGGCTTGACCATGAGACTGAAGATGTCATGATAGTCAATACTCAAACATTGGTGGAAGCCTTTAGCCATAAGATGTGCCTTGTGCCTATCAACTGAATTATCAAAATTATGTTTAGTATGAAAGATGCACTTACACCTGACTAGATTTTATGGAGGAGATGTAGGTACAAGACTCCAAGTGTCATTACAAACAAAGAGCATCAAACTCCTTAAACATAGCATGTTGCTATTTGGGATCTTTGATGGCTTAGGTGTGGCTACTAGATTCAAGGTCTAAGGTGAAGATTACGGTAGAGGTAAGGTTAAGTTTTTCAATTGGTTTATGGATGTTGTTCTTAGCATGAATCTTTTATGAGGTGAGCAATGGTATTAGGTAAGGAAAGAACACAGTTGGTGGATGAAGTTAGGATAGTAGGTGGGGAGGGTGCAACAAAAGTGAGGGTAGTATCTATATAGGTAAAGGGGACCGGAGACGCCAAGGAGGAAACAAAGGAGGTAAAGTCTAGATGGTCAGTGGATGTCAACACAATGGTAGTGACTAAGGGTAGTGTGAGAGGTAACTGACAAGTTGACAGGAATAGAGTAAAATGGAAGAGAGTGAGGAAGCCAAGTACAGACTGTGTTAGGTATAATGTATGGAAGAGTACGCTGAAGAGATCGAAAGGGGAACACAGACTTAACAAAAATAACATGATAAGATATGAAGATTTTGAAGGTGGCTAGGTTAAGGTAGAGATAGGCGCATTGTATAGTGAGAGAGTACAAACTGAAGACACAAGGTTGGGATC
The DNA here is from genome assembly GCA_946598075.1 of Artocarpus hirsutus. Lineage (NCBI taxonomy): Eukaryota > Viridiplantae > Streptophyta > Magnoliopsida > Rosales > Moraceae > Artocarpus > Artocarpus hirsutus. The sequence continues at coordinate 40,117 of CAMOHE010049725.1, read as the reverse complement.
GAGAATCTATCTTATGTGATGGGTAAGATCAAGACCAGGGATAACATAGATTATACAAAGTTTTTCATAATTAGGAGGATGACCAAAAATGCACTCAAAGGGAGAGAAAAGACCAAAAGTGGGTGTGGGAAGTTGGTTAATGAGGTACATTGCCATGCGAAAGACATGAGACTAGTAAAAGAGAGGGAAAAAAGCATGGTTGAGGAAGAAAGACCTGTTTAAATGATGTGTTGATGACGATGTTTAGAGTAGCCATTATACGCTGAAATGTGAGAAAGAGTGATGAGGTGAGAAATTCCTTGCGAGGTAAGGTAGTTTTGAAGGGATTGATATTTTCCACTATTGTTAGTATAAAGGGTGATAATATAAAGATCAAATATTTCTCAATAGTTGACTGCCATTAAGAGGTCGATAGCTCCATAAGGAGGTCGACACATTCAATGAACCCAAGTGGCCTAAAATGCGTCAGATGACCTCAAAATGCACCTAACGTTTCAAAAATTCTTCAAAACAGGTATATTTTGTGCTTTTTTGGTTATTGTTGTTTCTAACCTATTTTTGTAGGGATCACAAGAGTAATGGCCATGGAATATGGCAATAACAAAAGAAAATGAGAAGGTGCATATAAGGTGCATGTGATTTCACTACAACTTTTAGAGACGAAAGTTTTAGAGACGACATTTGTTGTCGCTAAAGTTAATACATAGTGACGACAATATCGTCTCTAATTGTCTTGAAAAATGTGCCACTATTTTGGACATTCAGCGACAACTTATGCCGTCGCTGAATATATTAGCAAAAATTTCCCTACAAAAATTTCGAAACACCTGCCATAATTTCGTGGGCTTATATCTTAGCAAATTCAGTGATGATATTTGTCGTCGCTGAATCTACTCACTTTACCATACATTGTCGTTTTGATATGTAAACATTCAGCGATGACATATGTCATCGCTAAAAGATAATACTAATTCCCCAATCCAGGTTCCCCTCCACCACTTCTCAATCCTCTTCTTCTTTAATTCCCCTCTCCTTTTTCAATGCTCTCTCATCCTCAGCCCTCTTCTTTAATTCCCCTGTCCCTCTTCAATGCTCTCTTATCCTTAGCCCTTTCTCTCTCTCAAATTTTTTTGGAATAATAATTCTGATCGACCTTGCGACCCCTGCGAGCTCCACCGGTGCTATTTGTTGGCTAGATTGTTGCCGTTTGCCAGCCAGATTGTAGCCATTGCTGTCGCCGTCTGCTGTCCAACGTTGTAATTTTTTTTTGCTATAGTTTCCTACCTTGATTTCCTCTGGAATTTGTCTATCTAGAAATTGTATCTAATAACTATAGAGGGGATGTGCAATTGATCCCAAAAGCTGCTGTTGTTGTTGTTCATGACCTCCAAAAACATACAAATTCATGCGATTCACTATGCATTAACCAAGTTTAAAACACACGACAAATGAACAAGTGGATATTGAGGCAAAATTCAACCTGATGCAAATAAAACTCTAACAGATAAAATCAAATTATGACAAATAAGAGTAAATTAAAATGCCAAAACCCAACTATCATAAATTTTCTTCAATGCTATAATCTTCAATTCCTTTTTCCTTTTTTTTTTTTTTGAGAAACATAAGCACAATTAAATATCAACCAAAAGAAACAAATGAAAAAAAATAAAAAATTTAAACCCTGTCTTTTTTTTTTGGGTCAAGAACAAATAACCCCTGCATATTCTCAAAATGAATGCTGGGAAAAATTTGATTAGAAACTTGTAGGTACTTGATTATTTTAATTCCAAAGAGCTTTTCATTATCCATGGGTTGAAAATAATTGAACATATCATTCATTATTTCATTTGCCACTAGATCTTGGCTTGCCATTGATGTCTTTCTTGAACAACTTGCGATTTGCCTAGTTTGTTTAACCCTAGCCCTTAATCTTTTACTTGACCTATTTTAAAGTTCTGAGCTACACCATGGCACTGTACTATCGTACTCTGCTTGTGTGGTAAATAGGGTCAAGTTTGTGTGCAACAATCATGATGTTCAGCAAAAAACACAAAACAGTGGGGTTGTGTACCTGGTGTTGATGACATCAATATTGCAGTCAGCTAGAAGATATATTGGTACTCCGTTATATGAATGATTGTTCAGTTGTGTTGTTTAGGTGTAAATGGTTTGACACTAATCCAAGAAAGAAAAGGATCTTACATAATAAAAACTTGATCAGTGTGTTTGTCAATGCCGAGGCTTATAAATACGATCCTTTTATATTATTATCACAAGCAAAACAAGTGTTTTATCTTGAAGATCAGCGTAATGGCCCTAATTAGAGAGTGGTCCAATAGTTTAGTCATCGCCATGTGTGGGATCTTCCTGACATCCAACATGAAGATTCTAGTTCAGTTGAGGTGCTACAAGATGCTTACTCAAATTTTGATCTAGTAGTTGAGCTACCCAATTTGGAGTCAACAACATTTAGAAGAAATGGTGTTGATCCTAATGTCATTAAGAATGCAACATTAATCGAAGTAGATCATGCAACTGATGACATTGAGGTTGACCTTGAGATGGATGATACTTTATTAGAGTATGACGATGATACAAGCATAGAAAATGAAGATGAAGATGATGATATCGATTTTGAACAAACTAACAACGAGAGTAGTAATGATGACGAATAATGTACTTGTAAATTTAATTTTTTTCCATGAGTACTAGTTCTCAATGAACTTCCTTTTTTATATTATTCTTTTGAATAAATACTATTTGAATAACTTATTATCAATAGGTGATTAGGACGTCTAGACCCGTTGCTACATGTGCTGGATCATCTAGAGGTGCAGAACCTCCTTCAAGGCCAAGAAGACTTCCGGTGGATTGTGAGTCTGATACAACTGAATACAATATGTCTTCTATCAAATGTATAATAACTTTTGTATAAAATCTAACACTCTTGCATTGTCATGTTGTTTGGTTTTATTTTTCAATACCTGCCACCGCTAAGAAGGTTCGTGGACGCACAAAGAATAAGGATGTCCACAAAATTGTTGGTGCTAGTAAAAGGAAACTTCCAGTATTCTTAGACACTGAAGGAAAGACACATAAAGGTTTAGGGGACAATGCAGACCACTTAAGTAATTGTATAGGTCAGGCGGTGTGATCCAAAATTCCTCCATATTATGATAGTTGGAAGAAGGTTCCTGTGGTATACAAGGATAAAATTTTACCTCAAAATAGCATTTCACATTTTATTTATAATATATAATTTTAGCAACCTTGTATTAATTGTGATATTTATAATGAATTACAGGATCTTTTTTATTTTAATTTGACTCTTATATCGACGGCATCAATAGATCGTAATGCACAAGACCGATATAAGAAATGAAAAAATGACCTTCACGAATACTTCAAGCAATTAGGGGGCAAAAATGTAGTTAATGCAAAGAAACAACGTCCCGACAATGTACAAACACAGGTAGATTAGGAGGCTGCTTGTGATCGCTTCTGCAGCAAAGCTTTTTAGGTTTAAAGTTATAAACTCAATTTTTCATGATCATTACATATATCAATATAACCTACTAATTTTAATAATTCATCTTTGTAACAGAAAACGTCGGCGACAAATAAAAGAAACAGAGCAAATGTGAAGCAGCCAAGTCATCATGGAACGTAATCATATGCTAATTTGAGATATCAAAAGGTAGTAAATAAAAATTTATTAAACTATGTTTCATTTTTCCTTTAAGATATGTCTTGTTCTAACACAAGTCTAACACAAGTTTATCATTTCTATAGAGAAATCTCGAGATTGGTGAGTTGCATTCAATTTTAGAAAATTGGCATTAGTGTCATTAATATTCCAATGGAACATGGGTTAATGAAGCTATAGAGGCTAGATATGTAAGTCATATAACTTATTAAGTTTTAGTTATAAAATTTTGAGTTGGATTGTAATTTAGTTTGTAATTTACTTTGTTAAATAGAATGTCTAGAAGGAAATGCTTCAAATGTATACTCAACAAACCCAAGCTACTGCTGCATCTGCTTTTGCTTCTAGTTCAAGCACATCTCAGACAACACGTCTTGTGAATGAAGAAGAGATAGCAGAGAATGTGCTTGGATCGCACAGAGGGCATAGGAAAGGGGTGGGCCTGAGGATGAGAAAAGATATCCTTACAGCAGCTACTCTTGAGGAGGCTCATTCATAACCACAAGTCTCTCCACAAGTGCAACAATGGGTGGAGGAACAATCTTGGTCTAACACGCAACAAACTCAATATCAAAATCAAATGGTTGAATATCAAAATCAAATGACAACAATAATCAAGCGTTTACTGCTGGATTTAGATTTACTAATGCCTCTCCCCTTTCCACCACCACCACCTCCACCTGTTATGACTTTCTATCCACGTCAAGAAGAAAACAATGATGAAGATGATAAGACCGCTAATATAGGAGATTAGTTTCCACTATTATTATTTAGACTTGTTGACTTAGCATATAAACTTATTGTCTGTGTAGTTCTATTTTATTTATATCAAATTTTATTAGTTATTAGTATGATGAGAAATAAAATGAATGTATATGTGAATTGGTAGTTATTTGGTTGTAGGTTTATTATGGCTGGGGATGAAAATTTAAAGTATTTAAAAAAAAACACCGATGACAATTGTCGTCTCTAAAAGAAACTTAGCGACGACAAATATCATATGTATACTTAATCGTTAGCAAAGATATTTATTGTCGCTAAATTGATTAGTGATGACGAATATCATCACTATACGTAACTTGAAAATAATTAGCGACGACAAATGCCATCGTAGAAGTTTATAGTGACGATAAATGCCGTCGCTATATTTTAGAAAATTTTAAAAAAGTTTAAATTTTGTTCCTAATCAACGACGACAAAGTCGTCGCTGATTTTAGCGATGATAAAGTGTCGCCGCTAAAGGACTTTAGCTACCACTTATTAGTGACGACATTTTGAGACGATATTGTCATTACCAAATATTATGAGAAATGACTTTTTTACTTTTAGCGACAATAAATGTCGTCTCTAAATGGTCTCCTTCTTGTAGTGTTTTTCTTACCTCAACTTTTAACCACCATACAACAACATGGTATGACATTCCCCATGTCCCATGTTAAAAAAAAAAAAAAAAGAAAAAAAGAAAAAAAAAGAAAAGAAAAGAAACCCACATCTGTCACATAATGCAAGCTTGGAATTCTGTACTGCCCGGATTGGCTTGTTGTTGCGTCTTGTTTGGGAAAATGCTAATAATTCCCGGGAAAGAGAGTTGAGGAGATTCTTGCATAATCTAAAAATCTCTACTTTCTTTTTATCCTAAAAAATCTATACTTTCATCATAAGTGCTGAGTGCATGGTCATCATATCCTCTCAAGTTGGTCTTTGAAAGGTTTAAAAAGATTACATGGAACTTGCACGCTAGCTTCATCATGTGCATGTACACATACATATTCATATATAATATATACACACACTTATGTATATGACACCAACATAAATCATAACCATGACGGGAATATTTCTTTATTAGTTGTTTCCAGGTGTATGATATATACTTTATAAAGGCATGCCATGATAGCACGAGCAATGATAAAATATTAATCGCATATGCTTGCTCAAAGGGTCCGAATATAATAATGGGGCATGCGAGGTTCCTCGCACATTGCATTATATTTTGATACGTGCTTAGGGATATACGAACGTAAGCTCTGTTGTGTAGGGTACATGATTGTTTAATATCGGCTGTTAATGGCTATGGGATGAGTGTGAGTATCTTTAGAAGCCTATGAATTTGATGATTGAGATCGAATAGCGGCAACAATGCTAGCTCGACTATAAATAATAGAGGGAGTTATAGCCTTCGAATGGATACTAAAATTTGTTTCAAGTTTTCTTTTTTTTTTTTTTAAGTGGAATACGAGTTGAAATTAAAAAAATATATATAGATAAATAAAAAAAACAAAACAAAAAATCCCTTATCAAGTTAGAGTTTCAAACCGTAGTATCCTAACCAAGTGTCTTTAAATCATCATAATAATATGAAATGATTATGATCTGATCTCACTGTTGGTTTTTTAAAACGGTTTTAAATAAAAAAGAAAAAAAATAATAAAAAACGTAGTTAAAGGGCAGGACATATATAACAAAAATTATTGTATTTGAATATAACAATATAGATTATATTAATTTAACGTATAATATACATATATATATATATGATATATATCTTGTTGAAGCTATTACGAACACAAGATTAAGATCATTTTATAAAAACTATTGATCAATGTAAACGTTGGATCTATAATTATCAAAATTTGTTAAAATGTTATTTGAAATACGATTTAGGGTTATTGGGCCCTAAAACTCCAGTTATTAGGCCCTTAGCATGCTTCATACATAGGATTATTGTATTAATAATGAAAAAGGCAGAACAAATCATGAAACAGGAAATAAATGCTATAAAAGTAAAAAAGATACCACACACAAAGTTTTATAGTTGTTCATTCTATAATAAGAGCTACATCTACTGTTCTTCATTATAATGATAAATTGAGTACAAAGTACAAGAATGTGGAAAAAAAAGAATAAAAAGCAAGAAGAGAGATATTTACTAGTGGACATTTTTGCAGAGTGTGTATGTATGCAGGAATTCAGATCCCTATAATGATCTTGCTATCCTTTATTTATAGAGGTATTTTATGAGATTGTAGGCTTCAATCTGATGGGATAAGTGGATCCTATAATGCTTGTAGTGGGACGGATGTCGGCTTCTAATAGGATGCAAATCTCAGACCATAAACTCCATGTTCCTCTTCGTGATTTAGTGGATATCTACTTATAACTATTGAACTCGAATCCCTTTCATCGATCCCAACGAACCACAACTTCATGGTAAATAACATGTGAATCCATCCAAGTGAGTTAATTAAAAACTTCTATCGAACCAAAACTATCGAATCAATCGGTCCTAACAGGCAAACGAACTACTGATTGATAAACTAGATAGCAACAATTGAGATTGAATCAAACACGCTGCTTGGGCTCGATTCGTTCTAATTACAACTTGAGCCTCCCACCTTGGGTCTTTGCCTCATGATTTAGGCCTAACCAAATCATACCCTAATAGTTAGCCCCTAACTCCTTAGTCGATAAGATCAATTATAGGAGTGATGTTGAACGTTTTGAATTGAATCCTCTACTAACTAATTAGGCTGTTGCTTCCTTTGCATGAAGTAAAATGTTCACAATACAATCATGATGCTTCCTTAAGAAAACGCAAGTGTTAATTATACTTTACACGTGGCATGATCTAATTGGTACATTTCAAATGCTGATGTCAATGGTAGTTTGATGAGATAAGGACTTGGTTTGAGTAGGACTTTGAAAAGATGCCTTATCTCTTCCATTGGATCATGATCTAATTGTACTTTGAAAAGAAAATGCAAGTGTTAATTATACTTTACATGTGGCATGATCTAATTGTTACATTTCAAATGCTGATGTCAATGGTATTTTGATGAGACAAGGACTTGATTTGAGTAGGACTTTGAAAAGATGCCTTATCTCTTCCATTGGATCATTTCCCAAAAGTCAAATCCTAGCTGTTAAGCCATATCCTTCAGACAATATATATAATTTTCTCTTCTTCCTCATTTCTTCCTCATTTTCAAAGTACCTTCTCCAAGTTTACCTAAGTCTTTTAAGATTTTTAGGCAAGATTCTCCCTTTTTCTCTATTTTTGTTGTGATTTTCTTTCCATAAATCCCTTTTTCTTCCTTTTCCACGTATTTTGGTACCAATTTTGCCTCATTTTCTAAGACATTTCTTTATTTCTTGCTTCTTGAACTACTTCAAAATTCCAAATTTTTAGGCCTTTTAATTTATTTAGCCCTAGATTTCCCTTACGAATCACTATTTGCCATAGAAAATGTCGAAGAAAGCAATTGATACGAATTCTATCTCAAGTGAGCATGTCAACCCCTAGGATAGTGACAACGGTAGAGAAGTTGATGAAGGAATCCTCTAACAATTTAAGTTCAAGCTGAGCTCAAGGATTGGTGGCGCTGGAAGCAATAGGGAAGCAAAATAGAAAACGAACAGAATGAAAAGTTCTGCCAACGAGAGATATAGATCTATGGGTATGTCTGGTCAAATCGAACGCAATGAACCCACACATGTTTATAAATCTGCCATGAGAGGGGTGATCTTCTTTGAGAAAAACCCCAAATCAATCCTCAAGGAAGAGAACCTTTTGGCGATCCAAATTAGATACAGGATCTTTGAATCAGTTACCATTCGGCTCCTTTATCCTGACGAACTGGTGAATACGCAAAATGATGGTTGGGTTTGCATGTACACCAAGTTTTTTGAGCTCGGCCTAAGACTCCCAGTTCTAGAATTTGTAATTAACATGCTCGTACACTTACAAGTTTCTATTACCCAGCTTATGCACAATGGACTGCAACTTCTTTTGGCTCCGATTTTACTAATGGAAGAGGTAGATACTATATTTTCAAGCATAGACTATCCAAACAAGAACAACACATGCAAATTTTACTTTGTTTATAGGAAGACAAAAAAAAATCATTGTAGATTTCATCAACATGAACAAAGAATGGGAAGATAAATATTTTTGTATGTCGATTAATAGGGATTCAATTGAATTTCCTAATTGAGCGAATTTTCCTTCTAAATTTAGACATTTTGGTGAGTCAAAAACTTGCATTGTGTTTCCCCTAACCATCACAACTAATCCTTACGTATTTTGCTCTTTTTGCAAATCACAAACTAGACTATCCACCTCTAGTAGGCGAGAGATTTAAAAAGAAGTTTAATAAGGTCACTTTGATCATGCATCAAACTTGGAAGCTTCATCAATTTGGAAACAAATCCAGGATATTCCCTTAGGTATCCCTTTATGATTCCTCAAAAGAGTAACTGGGTCTTAATTATTCGCTGAGCTCTCCAGTAGTTGTATGGTCCATTGAAGTTTATCACTCCATTGTCTCACAAAGATGCACTTCTTGCAGAGCTTACATTATTGACAAGGAAGATCATCAACCTACCTTCTACTGACGAATAGCAGGCTTACTCCTGGTGAAGAAAAAGGCTACCAAGGAAAAGAAAAGAAAGGCGAGCGTAGCAAGCCCAACCGATTAAGAGCAAACCGACAACCCTACAAAGCCAAGGGAAATTGATATCACCAAGCCTCTACCACCAATACCTGAGTTTGGAATTTAACCTCCATGATTGAAAAAAGTGAAGAAAAGCAAAGAACTAATCACCAAGTTTGCTAAAGAACAAATTGAGCTAGTTTCTCTTGTCACCCTTGATACTAATATTGAAACAAGCATCATAAAAGAGTTTGGTCTACTACTAGGGTTGGCAAGAACTTCAACTTCCCAGTGGACACAGCAAATATAGCGAGCTATAGCGTGTTCTCTTTACGATGAAGCAACTACCTTTGCTACTCAAGTACATCTAATTTTCTTTTTCTCTTGCTTGGTTCGCTTTCTCTTTACCTTGTCTAAATATAATTTCAACTGGTGCCTATGTAGATGATGCAAGTGCTAAACACTCTAGGCACTAGGTCAATTTCAAAGATTGATCGATTGACTAATTTGCTTGTTGAACAAGATGTGAAGTTGTTAATGGTAGCGGAGGAGAAAAATAAGGCTGATGAAGCTCTAACGAAGGCTCAAGAACATGTCCGCCAATTGTTTGCCTCCTTGAATAGTGTTAACCAAAAATTCATTAAGGCAGGTAGTAATCTCTACAATCTTGAAGAAAAACTCAAGAAAAAAATCTAGATGAACAGAATTAAGGACGAGGAAATAAAAAAGTTGTTGTAGCAAATCGTCGAAGTGCACGAAATTGTAGCAATCAAGGCTCAACTTGAACTATATGATGGTTAAAAGTGAACTGTAATTGAGAGTTTGATGTAAATGCCAAGACTGTTGAGCTGAGGAAAGTAGTTTCCAATAACGACGATGAAACAGAGGAGACTGCCATTATTGATACAACTCTTGAAACTGTTGATGCTACTTTTAAGGAAGCAAATCAAACAGACAAGGAGACCATGAGCAAGCCCCTAGTCGACGTGGACTCTTCCAACCCTACAGAGTGAACAACATTGTTGCTCTTGTTTTCGTTTCTTCTGCATTTCTTTTCCCTTTTTTTTTTACTTGAGCTTGTAATATTTTGGAGAAACTTTTTGTAATACAATTGAAGTACTGTTTAATTTCCTGCTTCGTTGAAGCAAGCATAACATACTCTTTCCTCCCTCAAAATTCCTTTTGATGATAAACTACAAAAAAAAAAGAGCTAAACTTTAAGTTGAAGATAATCAATTGAATAGTGATGTAACCAAATGTCATTAAAAATGGTATCAATCGAAGTAAATAAACTATACTCCATAGATCTTATATAGGCCAACAAATTGCAAATTCAAAGTATCAAACCAAATATCGGGCGAATTGATCAAACCCTATGTTTGCGAGTATTTCAGCCACAAGGATGGCTATGTTGTGAGAACGATGTATCATGCCAAACATTAGACGAATAGATCGAATTCATTGGATAAGAATGTGAGCCATAAAGATGGCTTCTTGTTATGATGACGGTGTGTCAAAATGTTGTAGGCGATTTTTTTGAACCGACAGATGGGGATTTTATAAGTTTGAACCCCCATTTGGGTGAGTGAATCGAACTCAGTGTCCATAAGATAAGTACCATGAAGATGGCTAAGTGGAACTAAATTGGGTGAGTATATTGAACCCAATGTTGGTGTTGTCATAAGCCTTGAAGAAGGCGTATGGAACCAAATTAGGTGAGTATCTTGAAACTAATTTGTGAGTATCTCGAACCCAATGTTGGTGTTATCGTAAGCCTTGAAAAAGGCATACGAAACCAAACTGGGTGAGTAAGTCAAACCCAATTTTGTTATTGTCATAGACCTTGAAGAAGTCATAGTTATAGCTAAAAGCACAAAGTGTAGAGCAAAATAACTGTTCTAATGAAAACATAGTTGTACTCGTTTATAGAACACAAGCTACCTAAATAACCATAGGTAGGGATCAAGCCATGTGTAATTCACTTTTACAAGCCTAAATCTTTATAACCATTGTTAACGAGCTCGTTCGATTAATACTCTAGAATAACGTCAATGGACAACCTCCTGCGAAATGAATCGAATGACCAAATAAAGTTCTTGAAAACAAATAGGAAATTGTTTAGTCATAAGAAACAAAATAAAATTATACATAATACTTTTTCAAGTGATGTGCATTCCAATTCTTACTGAAAAGTGTTTCATCGAGCTTCTCAAGCTTGTAAACTCCATCTCGAATAACTTTTTTGATTTAGTCATAAGAAACAAAATAAAATTATACATAGTACTTTTGCAAGTGATGTGCATTGCAACTCTTACTGATAAGTATTTCGTAGAGCTTCTCAAGCTTGCAAACTCCATCTCGAACAACTTTTCTAATTCGATATAGGCCTTCCCAATTCACTACAAGCTTTCTGATAACCTTGACTTTAGAGTTGTAGTACCTAGTTACAGCTTGCTAATAACCAAGGCGATAAAGAGCATTTTCTCTCTTCTCGTCGATCAAATCAAGCATATCTTTTAGCATTTCATTGTTTATTGGCTAATTTAGAAAAGAATAGTCGATGTAGAGATCATGTTTGACTACCTCAACTGGTATCATAGCTTCTATACTGTAAAGAAAGAGAAAAGAGACTCACCAGTTGCTTGGCTAGGCATCATTTGATAGGCCCATAACACTATAGGAAGTTCCTCAACCTAACGACTTTTTCTTGCTTCTAGTTTCTTCTTCAAGTCTTTGACAATAGTTTTATTGGTGGCTTCAGTTTGTCCAATCTCCTGTGAGTATTTGGGAGTTAAGAAGCTCAGAATGATATCTCAGTCTTCACAAAATTTCTTGAAGGAACCTGAGATGAATTGGGAGCCATTATCGATGATAATTTCTTGTGGCACTCCAAACCAACAGATTATGTTGTGCCATATAAATCATTTGACATCCTTCTCTTTCACATCCGTAAAAGCCTCTACTTCAACCCATTCAAAACAATAACCGGTAAGAACAAGCAAGTACTTCACTTGACCTAGAGCTGGTGGGAGTGGTTCGACCACATCTATGGAGTACTTGATGAATGGATGCGACGAGCTGATCAAAGAGAGTTCTTCTACTAGTTGGAGGATGATTGAAGCGTGTCTCTGATAGCTATCACATTTCTTATGAAGTCCTCTGAGTTGCTCTGTATTATAGGCTAATAGTAACCTTGCCTCTTGATTTCGTATCATAGTGATTATCCTCCTGAATGGTTGCCACATAAACCTTTATGGACCTAACTAACTACTCGCTCTGCCTCATTTTCCCCCAACATCATAGGTAGGGCCCCACAAATGATCACTTGTAGAGCTTTCCATCGATTAGGTTATACCGTGCTACCTGGATTTAGATTTTTCTTGGGATCTGTTAATCATTTGGCAGCCACCCCTCGCTAATATACATTTCAATGGGGGTCTTTCAAGCATCTCTAAGATCTACAAATTGAACTTCCTTTATTACTTCTATACTGGGGCACTCGATGAATCTGAAGAGGAAGGGCCCTTTTTTTCTTAACTTTGACTAACGAGCCAAGATTAGCAAGTACGTCTACTCTTGTGTTTGACTTATAGGGTATGTATTTCACTTCAAATCTGTTGAACTAGGACTTGAGCTTATTCACGATTCCCAAGTATGACACTATCTTTACATCTCGAGCCTTGTACTTGCTTATGATCTAGTTGACTATCAAGGTGGAATTGCTCTCAATGATAAGCTCAATAGCCCCTAGTGTATTAGCCAACCTTAACCTAGCAACCATAGCTTCATACTCAGCTTTGTTGTTCATCACCTTGAACCTTGTATGGAAACTCTGTTTGACTTATTTGCCCATTGGCGAGTGTAATAAGACCCTAACTCTTAAGCCTCTTCATTGTTTGATCTGTCTACTTGCATTGTCCATACCTTTGGTTCCTCATCTATGGGCTGGTATGTTAACTCAACCATGAAATCCGCCAACACTTAAGCTTTAAGTCCATTCTAGGTCGACACTCAATGTTGAACTTGGTATGCTCGACTACCCACTTTATCAATCTCCCTAAAACATTTGGCCTATGCAAGATGGCTCACATTGGATATGACAAGAGTACAATAAGGGTGTGACCCTAAAAGTATGATCAGAGCTTTCAAGCGGACGTGACCAATGCAAGTGCAAGCATCTCTATTACCATGTACCTTGTCTCAGCGTCAAGTAGAGTATGGTTGGTGAAAAATACTAGCTTATGAACTGAATACTCTTCCTTGACGAGGGCCGAGCTCATAGCTATTTCCAAGACCACCAAGTAAAGGTACAAAGCTTCTCATTCTTTTGGCTTCTAGAGGATCGAAGAAGTTGAGAGATACTTTTAGAGATACTTCTTAAGGTCTTGAAAGCCCTACTCGCACCATTCGTTCCACTTGAACTTCACGGTCTTCTTTAGCAATAGAAAGAATGATAGGCACTTGTCTAAAGAATGAGCTATGAACCCATTGGGGGTGGTGACTCAGCTTCTCATTCTTTTGGCTTCTAGAGGATCGGAGAAGTTGAGAGATACTTCTAGAGATACTTCTTGAGGTCTTGAAAGGCCTACTCGCACTATTCGTTCCACTTGAACTTCACAGTCTTCTTTAGCAATAGAAAGAATGATAGGCACTTGTCTAAAGAATGAGCTATGAACCCATTGGGGGTGGTGACTCAACCCATTAGCTTTTGGATATCATGCTTGCTATATGGGGAAGGATGAGTTGGAAGGCATTGATCTAGTCTTGGTTTGCCTTAATCCCTCACTTCGTCACTAGATATCTAAGGAGCATTCCACTAGCAACTCCAAAGGTGCACTTCTTTGGGTTCAACTTTATATTGTACTTTTTTAACACATCGAAGCACTCTTGTATATGCTGTATATGAAGCTGAGCCTACAAGGATTTCACCATAATATCATCAATATATATTTCCATATTCTTACTAATCCGTTCCTCGAACATCATGTTAACTAATCTCTAGTAGGTTGCCTTATGTTCTTTAATTCGAATGGCATGACTTTGAAGCAAAAGATGCCCTACTAAATCATGAACACAGTTTTCTCTTGATCGTTGGGGTGGAGAAGGATCTGATTATATCTAGAGAATGCATCAAGGAAACTTAATACTTCGTGGTCGTCACGTTGATGAGGCAATCAACATAAGGCAGTGGGTAGCTATCCTTGGGACAAGCTTTATTTAAATCTATGAAGTCCGCGAGCATTCACCACTTGCCATTCTTCTTTTGCACAATCACCATGTTAATAAGCTAATTTGGATACTGAAAGGCATTCATAGGTGCCTAACTTCTTCCATCACAATCTGGTTTTACTCAACTTCAAGTCTTCTTCGCTTTCGTCTTACTTGTCGATGGTTTAGACCAACATTGAGCTAACATGTAATGATGCTCAGGTCAATGCTGGGCGTATCTACATAAGACCAAGTGAAGTAGTCTTTGTCAGATTTCAAGAAGTCAACTATTACAGCCTTTACCTAAGGGTCAAACTGTGGGCCAATGTGAACCGTCGTCGATGAGTTTGTTTATAATTGCTATAATGTGACTGCCTTCTGCTTCATTGCTATGAGGTAGCAACTTCTAGTAGCATCCTGGCTTCCCATTATTTCTCAAACTCCTCGCTTCATTGGGAAGCAAATTCTCTAATGGTATGTAGATGGGACTGCCCTTATTGAATGTATTCAAGGTCTCCCAACTATCATATTAAAACCTAAAGGGCAGTCCATGATGAGGAAACTCATCATCTTATTCTCACTGGCTACATAAACTGGCAACTTGATTCTTCCAACACTATAGTTACCTTTCCATTGAATGCGACAAGGGTGTTGTTTGTCTTCTCAATCTCTTTCTCATCAATTTCCATCTCTCAACATCAAAAGAAACAAAATATTTATTAAGCTCCCATTGTCCACCAAGGTCCTTCTAATTATTCGCAACATTGAGTTTGATCATGAGTGCGTCATTATTCGGCTTGTCAAGCCCTGATGCCTTGTTGCTATGAAAAAAGATCAAATGATCCCTATTCTCCTTATTACTTTCTCTACTGGTAGTTGGTTAGCTTGCCCTTCTTTGATGGGCCTTAATTTGGTTTGTAATGTCCCCACTAAAAATTAAACCTCTGCAAATGGTTCTAATTATTTTTCTAACTGGTGGCAAAGGTGGTGTCTTCTCTTGGCTCTGAGCTCTTCTTTATCTACCTTGTTCGTGGCTGAGCCCATACATTCGTTGACTTTTCTTTGATAGGAATTTCCTAAGATAGCCTATTTTATGTAACTCTGCTATCTCCGTACGTAGATCTTTCTAGTCAATCATCATGTGGCCTTTTTCTTGGTAAAATTCATAGTACTTGTACTGGTTGCACGTCAGGCTTAGGGCCATCTTACCTGGCCATCTGACATAGTCCTTCCCTTCCAGTTGTGCAATCAGCTCCATTGGAGAGATATTCAGTGCATACCTAGGTGGTGATAAGGGCCTTTTATTCCCCCCTTGTGTCTTCATTTTGTCCTTTCTCCTTTTTTCTTTCCATGGCAAAGTTTTGGTCAGCTTTCTTTGTTCTAATCTAGACTTTAGTAGAGGTCTCTCCACTATTTTATTATTAACTTTGGTTTATTCTGGCTTTTACTCACATCGTTCGTTTACCTCTTTCAAGGTATCCATCCCTTTGCTCAATTCAAGGCCTGTTGGATTCTATGTGGGTAGGCTGAGCAAATACTATCCTTGAGCGACGATTTGTGCAATAATCCTTTCTTCAATGCTTTTTTCACTGTGCTATCTTCTTCAAGTTTGAAAATTTTCAAAATAGCTTTCCTAAACCTTTTAATGTAGGCTCGGAGAGACTTTTTGGGGATCTAAACCACAGACTAAAGTTCCTTGGTCTTCTTGCCTATTTTTGATGTGCATAGAGTAGCCCTTAATGAATGAATCAACCAGCTCCTTGAAGCTACCAATGGATTCTAGAGGCAAGCTGCTAAATCACCGTAGCGTCAGTCACTTCAGACTCTGTGCAAACAATTTGCATATCATTTCGTTGAGTATAGAGTCTGGAATGTTAGTTGTATTGACAATGTTCTTGTACTGAAGTAGTGGTCTTTCGGATTAATGGTCCTATCGAATCTAGCGAACACAAGATTTTCATACTTTAGAAGGACGACCGAAGTGATTCTTTTATGAAAGGAGTCTTACAGAAGTTCTTTAAAATGTCATTGAGAAAAAGGGGTTTTGGTAGTTGCCTTTGTCACCTTCTGATCGATTTTTTCTTCTACTAGTTTGGTATTCTATTTAAGCATATCACGCATCATTTGTTAAATAGATTTTGTTGTTAGTAGTGTCAGAAGGGGAGCAACTTTGTGTCTATGCTTTGTTGTTCATAGCCTTGGAAGGGGAGCAACTTCCCATAACTTGTTCGGGTCTCACACTGAGCAACTCCGTGGTTCCTGTCGCTTGTGCTTATGTGCTTTGTTGGGCTGTTGTAGTCGTTATGGTCGATGTAGTTGCTGAAGTTATAATTGGACTATTGTTGGTGTAGTTAATGGTTGAATCCTGCTTACAGGACTGAACATAGGTTGCTGCCTAGAAAATAGTGGGGTTTGGCACTACAACTGCATGGTCGAGACGGTCGGGTACCCAGAATATAGGTAGTAATGAGAATATTACAGTTTTAAAAAGTACAATTATGTTTATGAGAATTTCAAGCTTACGGATCAAATTTGATCAATTTGATGCGACATGGTTTAGACTATGTAGATCACAAGGTTGTCTATAAATACATGAAAAAAAAAACTTAGACCAATCACAATCAGCCACACACTCTCTCTACTTTATTTCTCTACACTTTCTCTCTCCTCAAACTCAATCCAAGAATCCGGTCTCTATTTTTGACACCTCTTGCACCATCAGAAAGATCTCAAGGAGTTGAGTTCGATAGTGTGTTGTGCCACCCACAAATCCGCCAAAGCAGCTGGCACTTGCTGGTCAAAGTTATGAAAAAACCCATTTCTTTTTTACGTGATTTTTTCATTGTCCGATTACTAATCGACATAATCTTGGTGTTTAAAGACTTAGCTTGACGAGAGGATCAAGATGGTACTGATCTTTCCGCTCAATTTTAGCAGGAGTAGCTTAACAAAGCAATCCTATCACCGCTGTCGAACCACCATTGGCCTACCATCTTCGACGGCGGAGTGGCACACCGCTGGTGCCAAAAGAATCAAACAGCAAAGAGGTGTGGGAAACTTAGACCAATTTCTCCATTGCACCGTCGCCCATTGAAGCTCGAAGCCGCTGCACCACCACCACCGTGAATGATGTTGAACCTATCCTTATGGCCACCGTCAAGCCCAATTGACCTAACCTTCAAGTTCAAACCATCAAGGAGAGAAAAAGTCCCCACCTAATTCCATCACATTGCCGCCAATTGTCAAAGAACAATGAAGCTGTCACCGTCGCCATGGGAGAACTCGAGTTTGCCATTCCAGGTGGTTTCGTGCCAAATCAAAGGCACAAAAACTTTTAGAGGGGTGAGAGGAAGAAAATCGACTCCTCAATTGCACAAAACGGCCGTCGATTGCGCGAGATTCAAGACCTACCGTCTAGCGCCGTCGTGAAGAGGTGGAACCATCATTCCACCTGGTGTTAGGTAGCCCTACCTTAGGGGAAACACTCAGAGTGGCACAATGAATGAAACCCCTCAGTCAATTTTGGACTAAAATCTCTAGAGTTACCATCATAGTCGCCATTTTCCTCAAAGTTCTCAGCTTCAATCTACATGGTTAGAGGTCGAATTTTGTGAATTTGAGGCCACCATCAAACTCAGCAGGTGGAAAACTAGTAGAACCCAAGTTTTCAATTTAGTCCAGTCACCAGAGCCGCAGCGCGCGCCCCATGCATTGTCGCGGACGGCCGGCCTCCTAGCAGACCTTGGTTTTCAAGCTCTCGACCTTTGATCGACGATCCGAGACCGCCTCTTGACTTGTTTCAATGCTCTAAATAGGATGGTGCCTTCCATTCGAGCTAATTCCACTCCGTTGAAAATCATCTAGTATCAACTGCACCTGAATTGAGGCTACTCAAACTGCAGTAACGAAGTCCAAAATGATGTTTTTAGCTATGCATGATCTCTAGGAAGCATTCCTAGCCATCCATGGTCCCTCAAAGAGCACTACCGAGGATGCTTCATAGACTGTAGATACAGCGAGATACAATTAAACCCGCTTAGCTTGAAGTGCATGTACGTAGGAATCTTACCTACAGTATGAATAATTTTCACTAAATTGTTTTACACGTTTTTGTAAAAATTATGAAATGCATGAATAACGATATGTTATGCCATACCATGCGATGATATGTACTGTCATTAACGATGTGTGATGAGATATGTTGACATGCCATGTCTATAGTTTATTATGATCAAGATATGCCATGTCATGTGCTGGTATGATTATGTTAAGTGATGAACACAACATTGATTTATAATGCTTACTCACTTTTAGGTTATGCATGTTCACGATGTATGAAGCATGATATATGTAATGTGATGTTATTTAGTAATAAGTCATACTACATATACACAATAAGACAAGTGAAATTTATAAGACAAGTTAAGGGTGTCGTATCAACCTCTCGACCTATAAGAAGGCTTAAATACAAGTTATGATCTTGGTATTGTTGGGGACCTCATGAACTCTAACTTTCCAAGAATTGTGCGCAACCGATACGATCACTTGGGTCCAAATTAATAAGGTAAGTTACAGGTTAAATAATTAAGCATAAAACAAGTTGAAAAGCAAGCATAAATTGTTCATGGATATTTTTATTTAAATGATTTTTAATTATGTTTTGCAAGACTAATTTCCTACTTGTTAAGAGAAAGCTTATTTAAGTATGTTCATATTGCAAATAAGGAAACCTGTCAACGACATTGATGGGTAGTGGTGAACAGCAGAAGAATAGTGGAGATAGGAATAGATACCGCTCATGTAATGTAACATTTTCGCAATTTTAGTTTACGAATTTAAGCATGTTTTTATTTTACGAAATTATGTATGTCTTTAGTTTACAAAGGTTATGTACGTATCAGTAGTAAATAAAATTTTGCAATTATGTTTTAAAAACCGAGGTTATAATCATACAACTTTCATAAATAGAATTTAATGTTTTAAAAATGTTGCAATAAACAATGCAACGAATGCACGAAAATGATCAAGTAAGAAAATTATAAGATTATATAGAATTAAAAATAATTATAGAAATTTTACGTTTAAATAAGAAATGATTTTTATGAATATGTTTTATGAATTTATTAACATAAAAGTTTAGATGATTTTGCTTTGAGAAATTATTATGTTGGATTCAAGTGAACGAGTTATAAGCAATAATTATTATGAAAAGTTTTGAAAAGGCTAATTTTTTAAGAAATCAATATGTTATGTTTAAGATAGTAAATTATAAGTAAAATATATAAATAATTTTTAAGGAAGTTTTAAAGAGTATTTAATATGATTTTATTCCAACATTTAATTTAGAATTGTTTTTGAATTAGTTATATTTAAATTAAGGAATGTTTTAATCTTAAATAATTATCTTTATGTTTAAATGAAAAGTTTTAAAGAATCTTTATTATTTAATGTTTCAAGAGATTAAGGTTATGGGGTATGTAAAGGATTAAGTTTTTAGAAATTATGATTATGTTAAAATTTAATAATTATTATTACGTTATTATCACATTTAAGAAATTAATGCTAATATGTTAGATTTACAAAATTAAGTTTTGAAGAATAATTAATATTTCTTTCAAGGTTATATGTTAAGAATTCTTTATTGTTAAGATTTCATTTTAAAAAAAATTATTCCAAAATTTCTATACTTTATGATAAGTTAAGTTTAAGTTTACAAACATGTTTAAGTTAAATGGCAGCCACATAGGTAAGATTATTACAACTCCGGTCACAGAGGCAGGACGCCGAAGTATAACCTAGTAGGTTTAAAGCTAGAAACTACAAAGTTCCAACACATTTTCTTTGAAACAAAGAAGCACCAACCGATAAGGGGCGCCTGAGCGTAACCTGGTAGGTTTCGAAGGTAGAACCTACCAACTTCTGGCATATTTTTTGTTAAACAAAGAAATGCTAACCGCCTCCGGCCAATAGTGCAGAATGCTAGAGCACAACATGGTAGGTTCCAAAGCTGAAACCTTAACATTTTTTCTTTGAAAACAAAGAAGCACCAACTACCTTCAGTCGTTAGTGTAGGGTGCTGAAGTATAACCTGGTAGGTTCTAAACCTGAAACTTATCAAGTTCCAACATGTTATCTTTGAACACAAGGAAGCATCAACCATCTTCGATCGCCAGCACAGGATACCAGAGGTAATTTGGTAGGTTCTAAAGCAAGAACCTACCAAAACCTACCAAGTTCCAACATATTTTCTTTGAAACAAATAAATGTCAACTGCCTCCCGTCGCTGGAGTGTAATCTGATAGGTTTCAAGCTAGAACCTACTAGATTTTAACATATTTTCTTTGAAACGAGAAGCATCAACCACCTCCAGTCGCCCGCATGGGGTGCTGGAGCATGAACTAGTAAGTTCAAATTTAGAATCTTTTAGGTTCCATCATATTTTTTCTAAACCAAATAATAACAACTACATCCAGTTGCTGGAGCAGGATACCAAAGCTTAACCTAGTAGGTTCCAAAGCTGGAATCTGTTAGGTTCTGTCGCGGAACCCGCCAGGTTCCCTAACGAAATCTATCAAATTATCTCTTTTTTTAAATTCAAAACCAAAGGGATTTGGTAGAAAACTTGTTCAACTTATCTATATCAATAACATCATGAAAAACTTATTCAATTTATCTACAAAATACAATTACAAACCTATTCAAATATAACATCACACAACCATAACTTGAAAACCCAACCAACCAATAGATAAACCATATACACGAGAAAATATATAACACACCGAAACTTGAATTTCAATTAAACAAGTGACAAATACTTAGCTTAAACACTTAAAACAAAACTAGAAAAACTTGAAAACAAATTCCAAATTCCAAACATAATAGAATCAAGAACATTCTTGTAGAATAAATATTTGAACCTAATCATCAATATTTGGCTGGGACCAACAAAGAACAGATTTGTTTCTAAAGAGAGACAACAGGGGAGAAAGAGATCTGGCCATAATGAGAAATGAAATCTGGTGTGAAGTTAGAGTTCTCTATTGTGTGAAGGAGGTCTCCAAGAAGCTTCGAGAACTTGTCCCCGATCTCGACAAGCTCCACCTAGAAGCGATCTCTGGCGCTAATGTCATCCTTTTTATGCCTCCTCTTCTTCAGACAAAGTTGCATTCTATGAAGTGCGCCCACTCTTTGGCGGTGTCTCCAGATCTGTAGCCTCGCAACGATGGATATCAAATAGATGGGAGAAGATCGTGACACTAGCGGCACTGTCAAACTCAGATGGAGGTGTAAGCCTGGTGGAGATGGTTTTGGCAAAGTATAGCGCGACTCTGATTTGTCCCCTATCATCAATTGGAACCATCACGATCTGCCTCGTTGAGTCGTCTTCGACCATAACATAGTTGCCAGAGATTGCCAGAGAGGGGAAAAAGCAGATTGGAGAGGAGATAGAGAGGACGGAGAGAGGAAAAAGAAAGAGAGATTAGATCAAATCTAAAGAGAGAATATGGAGCAGAGGAGTGTGAAGTTTTGAGAGGAGAGAGAGATTAGATCATATCTGGGTTAGATAATTCGAATTCATCTTGAAATAGGCAAAATAGAAAATGTCAAATTAGTTTATTAGAAAATAAAAAAGGAGCAATTATGAAAACATAAAGGAGAAAGAACAATTTCAATAAGTGGTGTCTTTTGAGGGGCATTATGTGTAGGTTCCTCTTATTTATTATGTCGTGCTAGCCCGTGCTTTTTTTTTTTTTTTTCATGGAATCAAGCCCGACTCATAGCATATTTATATATGTGTCACACTCTTAACGTGTTTGTGCTTTAATTGTTCACAATAGTAAAATTATAGGTAAACAAGAAATATAAATATCAGACACAATTAAAATTTTGACTTATAAGTGAAATTCAAATGAGATTAGTCTTGTTTAAAAAAAAATAGTTATTATAATTTTTATAAAAAAAATGTTCGAAATACATAATAAAAGAGCAATAATGTTGTGCCATTGTCGTGTTGTTTATCGTGTCCTTAATGTGCTTTGTGCTTAAAAGTCGCATCAAGCCCGACCTATTTAATAAACATATTGGGCTAGCCCATTTAGTAATCATGTCGTGCCCTGCCTACTTTTTAGTATACCATACCTGTTCCAACCAATCAAACTCAAACCATTTTGACATCTCTAAATGGAATGCAATAGAACTGGAGTGCAAAAGTGTATTTAGCACTTCTTTAGATCCAAAGGTTTGAGTTTATATCATTTTAACTAAATAGTTCCCTACATCCGAAAATGATTAGTGCTCATTTGGTACATGGACCCACAATGTTGAACTCATGGACTCACCAAAACTGACATTGGTAAGAAATATAAAAACCTAGTTTTAAACGTTAATGTTGGTTTAAAACAAGCCAAACTGTCAATATTGATAACTTGACCTCTCCTAAATTCTAAATGTTTTGAATCATTTTTTGTAGTAAAAGCCTTTTTCTTTTTTATTTTCCTTCCTAAATTATAGTTTAACTTGATATTTTCAATCAGTTTTCCGATATGATGTTTTATTCTTTGTTTAGACCTTCACATTTCAAACAGTAATTCAACACTACCTTTTAAACCATATAGGTTCAAAACCGCCAGTTTAAACTAGAAAGTTCAAAACGACGTCAATTTGAAGTAGCATAGCAATGGAAACCTTAGAGTTTCAAAAGCAGCAGGATTCTTCCTTGGAATTGCTCAAGAATCTGAATCGGAATCTGAACCTGAATCTGACTTCGCATGCAAGTCATACGGTCGGGTTCTATTTGTATTGGCTTCGAGTGGAGTAAGCCCATCATCGTCACTCGATTCATCTTCTGGTAGGGAAGTTTCTCTCTCCGTTTTTCCACTATCCAGAACTGTGGATTTGAAGACTTCTGGCCTGCACGAAGAGGTGGAAGCATGATGCGAGGAATGATACATCAAATCGAAAGAGCATATCAACCAAGTGGTTTAAAAAAGCACCGTTTGTAGAATATGAAGAGAGCATAACTAGTGAAAGAGTGGGCCATTTTAAAACTCAGATGCCAAATATAGCAGGAGCAGCTTAGTTAGAGAAGGTCCACCATTATTGTCTCAGAAATGGATTTCACGATCCCCCAAATTTTGAAAGCTATGATTTGAACGCTGACGGAAGTACACAATCATCAAGTTGGACTATCAGCCAACATGCTATATATATATATATATATATATATATATATAAAGGTATCTATATAGATATTGGACGATGAGAAAAATCCAAATGTCACCCCAAATATGGCGATTGGAAACCTTGCATTCGAGACTCTATGTCAAGTTCATATTTCAACAAGCAGATACTCAAATAACTAGAAACTCTATGGAGTAATTTTATTAAAGACGAAGATGATGGGGTAAGCTTGGCTTGGTGCTGCCTCTGGTACATTACGAGCATTTGCAACACCTAGACCCAAAGAAAACATACCATTACGGTGATTTCTGGAATGTGCAGACTTGTTCGCAGAACTGAACTTTGGAAACAATACACGCCACCTTGCTGCCTGATTCAAGAGCCTTATCCTTCCCACTATCGTCAAAAACAAAACTACCTGCAGTTTTTAAACTTTGACTATCAATAAATTTCGTTCTTTATTTCTTTATCACTTTAGAGGACAAAAATTGAAAAAAAAAAAAAAAAAAAAAAGAGAATGTTAGAATAACCATAAAGAATCCAAAGATATTCAAGTAGGAAAGTTATACTGCCCTGAAAACTATCATGATGCTGTGAAATAGTAGAACGCACCTTGCTTTATCCACATGCTTTTTTGAAACTTAGCAGGAAACATTGCCAGTGATTTCTTGCCTTGCGCATCCATTACCTTCACTGACCACACACAAGACGCGACCACGTTTTTAGGGGCAAAAACCATCTTCAATTTCGAGTGAAAACTGATTGGAAGCTAAGAGAGTACCTCAATGAGATTGGAACATCTAAGGGACAACACTCGCATATTGTTGTGACCTTCTTCAAGATTTAAGCTCTCTTCCTCAGTTGCCCTTTTCAAATTCTTCCTTCCTCCTTTCGTGGCTCGCTCTTCCTTTACTTAATTAAACCCAAGAACCAAGAATTCTCGAAATTTGTTTTTGGAAAATCCAAATGTTATATCCAAAAAAGTGCTGGCAAATTTGTTTGACAAAATTAATTTTAACCAAAACTTTTGGTTGCTACAATATAAAATGCTTACATGTGACAGTTTTCAATTCAAAAGTTTCAGTTTGAAGCATACTTCCCAAACACCATTTTATACATCACCAAACCTCAATAAAAAAATTATATATATATATATATATATATATAAGTGGGAGAGTGTTAGGGATAATAAAAAATAAAACAAAAAAAAAACAAAACAAATCCTTAGTAAAAATTAACACAACCACCCAAAATCTTCACAAAAGCGTTCATCATATATAGGTAGGGCCGGTAATTTCGGACATGCACGATGACAAGATACAAAAACGACACGAGATAAACGGATTTGGACCACACGTTTATTAATTGTGCTATAAATGGGTTGGCACAAATAACACGAAAATAAACAGGCTGGATTCGTACTAACGCACTAAACATGCCTTAACACGTTTAATTAAACGAGCCGTAAACGTGTTGACACAGCACGACACGATCTGGCCATTTATAATATATTTAAACTTAAAAATAAAAATATTTAAAATATTTATAGTAGGTTAGTATTAATTAAATATTGTGTTTTTTTAATTTTCTTTATTGGCTTTTTAAAAAAAATAAATTTTATTTTATTTTTTTTAATTTTTAGTTAATTGGGTCATAAACGTGTCATATGCGTGTTGTTTTTGTGTCAACCCGTCACGGCACGTTTAATAATTGTGTTAATCGTGTCGTGCCGTGTTACACGTGCCGTAGGCATGTCGTGTTCATGTTTGCATTTCTGACACGTTTATTAATCGTGCCGTGTTTGTATTTGGGCTAAACGTGTCGTGTTGTAAACGTGTCGACACAAACACGATTTTTGCCACCTCTAATCATAGGTATCCAACTCCTCTCTTTCCCATCACATACAAATTCATGACAATTTTTTTGTTTTTTTTTGGTCTAACAAATTAGATGATATTGTTTGACGAATTTCTAATAACAATAATAATAAAAGGATCCACTCAAAACTCAATCTCCTTAGCCTGCAAAGAAGATTTTGGGTACCCATTGCAGTCCAATTTGGCACCCATGGAAGCACAAATGAATTTGAACTTAAGCCTTAAACCATCCATTATTTCTTGAACGTTCTTGTTCTCGGGGTCCATAACCGCGTACTTCACAATCTGTTCCTCCATCTGTTTGATACCCTCCTAGATACGATACGAGAACCAGGCCGGGTCGACTCGGACAATCGACTTCCATACTTCAACCCAGCCCCGGCAGAAGCCTAGTTCCTCACCGACCTCAAAGCTCTTTTTCAAGCCCACTTCCTTGGCTTCTTCCCTGCCAGAGACTAGACCTTCTTTTTGTAGCCCTCATAGAAACCTTCCTTCAAGTGGTTTTCCTCCAAGTTCAGAGAGGACTTGATGTTGTCCATTACGAATAACCAAAAGAACTTAAGATTATTTATCTAAGTTTATTGATGTTGTTGTTTTTCCATGACAAATTATGAAAAACTCCTCAATACTCAAATTTGAACTCCCAAAATCCCCAATTCTAAGAGTGGACAATGGTGGTTATTTGTGAGCCTCCCCAAAATCAATCACTTCTTCAAGACCTATCAATCACAATGATCTACACAAATGAGACAAAGTAAGGTTGCCCAACTAATTAAATATGGAAACACGTTGATTGGAACTGCGTATAAATATTTTTTGATAAGAGAGCGAAGGAGAAAGCACAAAGATGAACTTGAGGGTGAAAGCAACTGATGGAGAGAGAAGCAAATTTCATTTTATTCACTTCATTTTTCATATTCTCACTTACTAAAAAACACAAATACTAAGAATGAAAGTTCTCCATCTTCACATTCAAAAGATTTGTAGTTTTCGTTTCCTTCGCAAAATTCAAAATGGAATTATCAAAAAGGTGAAATCCGTCCAATAAATCAGCCACATTCAAAAGTCAAAAATTAAACCCATGCCTTGTATAAAACATTCGCAAAAAAAACATATAAATAAAATCACATTTAAAGCCGATGATAATAATCCGTCTTGGTCAGAAAGCAGAATACAGGGAGAAGAATGAAAAATCCCTAAATTAGGAGGTGAAAAGATTTTCAGCGAAGAAAAAAGGGGGAAGATTTTGAGGGAACTTCAATGTTAGGAGGAATCAACCGTTTGAAGGATCAGTTGGAACCAACAAATAGTGTGAGGCTCTTAACAACTATTATAAAAAAGTAAAAATTGTTATAAGATAAAGTTCTCATATGTTACAATCCACATAAAAAAAAAAAGCACTGGACAATGGCTTTCTTTAAAGAGAGGAGAGAAAACTCAAAACACTCGGGTCTCATTTGGTTCACGAATTCAAATTGTATTGATTGTTAATTTTTGATTTGAAGTTGAAAATTTTGAAATTGTATGATTTAAATTATAGTTCAAATTGATGTTTGGATGTGTGGTTAAAGTGTTGATATGAATAGCAAATAAAATCCTAATTTGTGTTGATATACATAGTGAAAATAGTCAATAGAAAATTATTGATTTGTTAACAAATTTATCTTTATATTCATGATTTATTTTAACCACCAATATAGATGTGGATTTATTTTAATGGGATTAACATTTTGTTTTTCAAAAATACAGAAGAGATTTGAGTGGAGTTCAGTGCTAGTGCATTGTAAAGAATTGAATCAAATCATTTGGGAGCATTTGTTTCATGTATTCCAATCAAAAACTCAAAAACTCAAGTTGAGCCCTAGGTCGTTAAATAATCCCATGACTCCTTACCATTCTTTTGTACATAAGGAGTTAGATGAAGAATCAGGAGGGACTTTATCAAAAGGAAAAGAATATTCATCAAATAGCACATCCCTAGAAATGAAAATTTTGCCATTTTTATGTAAACATTTGTAAGTTTTATTATTAAGACCATACCAAAGAATGTACACTCAATGGATCTGAATTCCAACTTGTGCTTACCATCTGGCCTAATGTTTGGAAAACAGGTGCACCCAAAAACTTTTGAGGGAAAACAGTCAAGTTCTGATTCAAAAAGGACCTCAAGTGGCGTTTTCCATTGCAAAGTGGACATGGGAAGCCTATTACGGAGTAATACAGCATCTCTAAAGGCCTCATCCTAGTATTTCAAAGACATATAAGCATTAGCTAAAAAGTGTGTCCATTTTCTATAATATGCTTATGCTTTCGCTCAGTCACACCATTTTTTTCTTGAGCGTGTAAAATACAAATATCCGTGATACATGCCATGAGACTGAAGGAGTTTTGCATAAGAGCTATATCCCCCTCCCGCGCCCTAAGTCAGACTTAAGGGTTTTAATTTTACATCCTCATTGTAACTGAACCTATGTTTTGAAATTAGAAAATACTTACAAGCCTCTGATTTTGTTTAAAAAGAAACATCCATGTAAATCAAGAGTAAGAATCAATGAAGCTAACATAGTACTTGTATCCACTAGAAGAGATGATAGGGGAGGAACCCCATAAGTTAGAATGAATTAATTCAAGTAGTGCACCATACTTAATTGTGGAACATGAGGAAGGAAAGTTGTATAGTTTGCCAAGACAGCAAGCAACGCGAAAGAAGGTACGCTCTTCATTCATTATAGAGAATACAATTTTGATCATCATTTTAGAGGGATGAACAAGTCTATCATGCTACAATTTTTAAATGGAAAATTCATTGAATGTGAACAAGAACTAGAACTAGGAATGTTGTGGGAAGTTTTTTCACAATTTAAAACAATCCAAGATCACTCCTATGACCAACTATCAACAAAGTTTCGACTGACATCAGACCAGGATTCGTCCTATTAGGATCCATATAGCCAAGATCCATTTGACCAAAATGTGTTCGACAAGGATCAAACTGACCAGGATTAGTCTGACGAAGATCCATCTAATCAGAATCTGTCCTATCAAGATTTGTCTAACTAAGATCTGTTCGAGGAGGACACTAGCCAAATTAGGTCAATACTCACCCTCCTAGGAACATCCTATCGTTGGGATCTTGAAACTTGTAATTCAACCTAAAAGCTTCATATAATTAATGTACTCGAGTCACAAGTCGAACCTGATCTATACCCAGATCCAAGTTAAACTTTAAAAATATGAGCATCAACTCGATTACAAAGATACATGCATTCTTTTCCTTACCTACTCTACCGCTCCTCTTGCTCTTCCCAATCAATCCATTGATTTGAGCCTTGGAATACCCTTGGCAGATGTCACACAAGTGTCTCCTCACTCTAAGGCTTTCTATTCTCTTGTAGACCCTACCAAACTAGGCAGAATTGGGTTGAACAAGGAATCCAACCTCTGTGTGCTTTCATACAAAATGTTGTACCGATCTTGGACTTTAATATTTTGGTGCTAGAAGGAGGGCACCGTGCCTTTCTAGAGACTTTACCTATCCCCCTCACCATTCCAAAGAATGTCAGAAGACAAAAAGAATGGAAGACTAAAGACCATAGGTCCAACCATGTATGACCAGGTCCGATGAAGAGTCTGACTAGGTCCGACTAAATCCCCTAAGTCCAATGAAGAGTTTGACCAAGAGTCCAACTACAAGTACGACCATAGGTTCGACCAGGTCTACTAGATTTGACGAAGAGTATGACTACGTCTAACCAGGAGTCCGATTAAGTCCACCATGTTAGACAAGAGTTTGACCAGCACTAACAAGGAGAAGATCAGGTCCCGACTATGGCCAACTGGTTCTAGGATGAACATTCTAGAAAGGCTATGGCCAACTAAGATGCCTAAAGGTTCAAGAAGGCTCCAGCCAACCAAAAAAGACTAGGTTCTTGGCTAAGGCTGACCAGGTTCAAGATCAAATGTCTAAGAAGGCTACAACCAACCAATAGACCTCAGGTTTGAAGAAGAGTTTGACCACAGGTTTGACCAAGAGTTTGACCAGGTCCACTAGGTTCGAAAAAGAATCCAACCAAAAGTCCAACCATAGGTCTGGCCAGTCTACCATGTCCAATAAAGAGTCTAACCAACTCTAACAAGGAGAAAACCAGATCTCGACTATGGTCGATGGTCTAGAACTAAGAGTTTAGAAAGGCTATGACCTACTTAGAGACCTAAGAGTCCAAAAAGGCTTTGGCCAACTAGGAAAAGTTAAGTCCGACAAAGAGTCCAGCCTTGCCCAGGGCTTGTCTAAAAAGACAATGGCTAACCAAGAGACCTCAGGTCCGACAAATAGTTTAACCATGTCTAGGACAAAATTTCTAAGAAGGCTATAGCGAACCAAGAGATTTCAGGTTTGATAAAGAGTTTGTCCAGATCCAAGAAATTCTATTGCCTACCAAGAAACCTAAGGGTCCAAGAAGGCTCTAACAGACCAAAGAAGACCAGATTCTTAGGTAAAGTCAACGAAGGACCAAATATCCAAGAAAACTATAACCAACCAAGAGATCTCAGTTCTAACAAAGAGTTTGATTAGGTCTAAGAAAGGCTAAGGCCTACTAAGAAAACTAAGGGTCAAAGAAGGATTTAGTTGACCACAGTAGACCAGGTTCCTAACTAATGCCGACCAGGTTCAAGAACAAATTTCTAAGAAGGCTATGGCCATATAAGTACTTTAGTTCGATGAAGAGTTTGACCAAAAGTTCAATCAATGATTAGACCAGAAGTCCGACCACTTCTATCAAGGAGAAGACCAAGTCCCGACTATGGCTGACTGGGTCCAAGATGAAAATTATAGAAAGGCTATAGCCTACCAAGAGACCTAAGAGTCCCAAAAGGCTGACCAGGTTCAAGAACAAATGTCTAAGAAGGCTATGGCTATCCAAGGGACCTAAGGGTCCAAGAAAGCTCTGGCTGATCAAAGAAAACCAGGTTCCTAGCTAAGGCCAACTGAGTCCAGGAACAAATGTTCAAAAAGGCTATGACTAACCAAGAAACTTCAAGTCTGACAAAAAGTTTAACTAAGTCCAAGATAAGCTAGCACCATCTAATAGACCTTACAATCTAAAACGGCTCCAACCGATGAGAGAAGACCAAGTTCCTGGCTAAGGTCCACCAGATTTGAGTTCAAATGTCTAAGAAAGTTATGGCTAATTAAGAGACCTTAGGTCTAACAAAGAGTTTGAACAGGTTTAATAGAGGCTACATCTAACCAGTAGACGTTACTAGCTCCAACCCACCAAGGAAGGTCAGGTCTCGAAAATGGCCTACTAGGTCCAAGACAAACAGTTTAAAAAGGCTATGGCCAACCAAGAAACCTCAGAGTTAAAAAGGCTACGGCCTATCAAGAGAACTCATGTTCTAGGGAAGACTACAACCTATTAAAGTCCAAGAAGGCTACAACTGACCAGAGAAGACCAGGTCCCAACTACGACAGACTAGGTCCAGGATGAAAAGTACTAAAAGGTTACAGCAAACCATAAAACCTTAAGGTTAAAGAAACTTACACTCAACCAAGAGGCTTAAGGGCCAAATTAGACCGTATCAGACACACGAAAGATACTTTTCAACCCCATCAAGACTTAATGTCGATGACCTCTAACACCAAAGACATGGGGGGCTACTCTTGTGAGAAGGTTTTTCATAATTTAAAAACAACCTAAATCTACTCCTATGACCAACTATCCACAAAAGTCTGACTAGGATTTGACTGACCAAGTCTGACTAGGATTTGACTGACTAGGATCTGTTTGATCAGGATCTGTCTAATTAGGATCCATCCAATCAAGATTTGTCCAACCAGGACATTACCCAAATCAGGTCAATACTCACCGTTTGGGAAACATCCCATGTTGGGTATTAAAACTTGTCATTTAGCCCAAAGGCTTTAGACAATTACTGTATAGGGTCATGGGTCAAACTCTATCTAGACTCAGATCTAAGCTAAACTCTATAAATAGAAGCATCAACTCCACCACAAAAGTACGAGCATTCTTTGCTTTACCTACTCTGCTTCATTTCTTGCTCTTTCTCATCAGTCCATTGACTTGAGCGTCAGAGTGCCCTTGACAAACAGTACATCAATGTCCTCTCACTCTAAGGCCTTCTCTTCTCTTGTAGATCTGACCACATTAGGCAGAGTCAGCAGAATAGGAAACCTAACCACTATGCACCCCCACATGTGGTGTTGTGCCAATCTCAAGCATCAACATGAAACATCAGATTTATGTGTAGTAGTTACATTGACAAAAATAGACAAAACAAGAGTATGACTGACACAACATAAAGATGAATGTGGCAGCAGTTGTTGTCCTTTGAGATCCACTTGAGTATGATCAAACACATAAAGACCATTTTTAAGTTTTTTTTCGATTAGCACATGTTAGGAAATCTAATCTTTCACAAGAGTGTGAGTGAAGTTCAAAATGTACAATGTTTTCACAAGCAAAACGAGACACATTAAGCATATTTTTAGTGATGGAAGGAACAAGAAGAAGGGTATTAAGAAAAAGTAATTTGGAAGAGACAAAGGGTGAAGGAAAAATAGATTGACCAACATGTGTAATAGACAAGCCCATTCCATTACCAACATGAACTTGTTCTGGTCCAAAGAAATTCTCTGAAGTCATGAGATTGCCTCGATCATGATTTGAAACACTTGAATCAGGATACCAACTGGCATCAGTGGTGCTTTCTGGTATAGCCAGCATGGCATGCACTTGACCTCCTTTGTGCTGAAAAGAACCACCAAAAGAAGAAGAGTGATTCTGTTGCACATAAACATGTGAAGGCCCAGTTAAATTGTGGTCAAACCTGTAATGCCAATCCATAACAACATGACCATAACATGTTAATACTTTGCACGTTTATATTGTCTATAATTCGAATCGTACAGTTGACATCCAAGTTGGGTAATTCTAGATTGTCTGCAAAGGGCTAAAGACTTTTATAGAGGTTTTGGTTAAGGGTTAAAGTTACATCTTCTACTTCTTTTGGTGGGTGTTACTCCTTTAAAAAAAAAAAAAAACTAAAGCAAAACAAAAAAAAAGAGTAAACAAGGATTTGGATGTTATTCAAAGAATCATCAATTAATGAAGTGAAATAGAAATAAGATTTCAGAAAAGTAGAAATTATGATTCATATTTCCCACATGTTCATTTACACGGCTTATAATTAACAAGCAAGCCTAATAGCGTCTTTGATTTCCATGTCATGATGTCAAGATCTTATCTTTCTTATCTTCTGTCATGTTTCTTTTTGCCTTTCTCTTTCATTGCCTCTGTACTACACTGTTTGAGCCAATACAAACGTTGCCTTGGGCAAATTTGTAAAAAAAATATCTTACGTAATCAATCCTCTTCAGAATCTGTTTACATAACAACGTATAGCGATATGAAAAACGAGAATTGCTTATCACGGTAGTTCGAGCAAAACTTATATTGATCTTCTAATGATAGAACTAAGTCGCATGTTATCCAGAGTGTTTAGGAATCAAGTTAGAACTTGAAATTGAAACTTAAATTTTGTAATATGTAAAAGTTTTATACTGTAATATATTTTTGTTTTATAGTATAGTATGCATGAGTTTTACACTATAACAGATGAAATTTGGCTCCCAAACACCGTAATAATGAAAGTACACGAATTTTGTCAATGCATATCGTTGTTAATTTTAGCGACTAATTGCATATGTAATATGTGATAGTATTGTCACGTGATACAATGCAAAACTAAATAGACCATGTACAGTTCTACGATATAGTTAACATACCGTCATACATGTGGTGATCTCAACCTCAGTTATGAATAAATGTTATATATATATATACATATATAATATATATTAGCATCAATGTGCCTAAAATTTAAGGTCTCTTTCACTTTACTCTTTAAACTTTAAAAATAATCACTTTAAATATTAAACTTTTAAAATTTTACTTTTTATACTTTGAACTTTAACACCACTATGTCCCTTGAAATTTCAATTTTCCGTTCAACTAAACGGAATTAAGCTTAAGTGATTCACACATGGGTCACTTGTAAGGACAAAAATAAGATTTTATCATTTTTAAGTTTTGCTTCACATTTACACTCTTATTTAAAGCTTTTTTTGATTATAGCTCTCATTTAAGAAAAGTTTGTATGTACATTTCTTTTCATGTTTAATGTGTGACTCTCATCTAATAAGTCGATATTATTCACTAATATCTCCTAATCTCTAATACGTAAATCATCTTCTTTATTATCCAAATTCAAATATCGGCGAGCAAAATCAATTTATAAATCAGTTATGCATTAAAAATGAGAAGAAATATACAAGCAAACCACTCTTGATTGAGAGTTTAAATTAAAAGAGCCTTAATGAGAGTGTAAACATAAAACAAAACTTAGGAATAATAAAACCTCATTTTTTGCCTTTACAGGTGCTCCATGTACAAATCACATGGACTTAAGCTGTTTATTTGAACGAAAGATCAAAAGTTTAGAAGGCAAAGTAAAGAGCTTTGAAAGTTTAACGGGCAAAATAGTGATTTTAAAGTTTAGAATGTAAAATAAAAGAGACTCGAAAGTTTAAGAGCTATTGATGTTAATAACTAAAAAAAAAAAAAAAGCAGTGGATACAATTAGCACTTTCAAAATTATTCTCAAATATTAGGTATTCATGGGTGGTTGGGTAGTTTTTTTTTTCTTTTTTTTTTCTAAACCACACCAAACAAAAAATAAAGTTTATTTTTGGACGGTTTGAGCTTATTGATATTTTTTTATAAAACCAAACCGAACCGAAACACTCATAAGTAGTTTTCACAGTTTGGTTTCGATTGTTTGTGCTTAAGAATAAATTTTTGATATTAAAAAAAATTATAAAATGTCTAAAAGTTTACTCTTCAAAGTTTTAGTACAAACCAAAAACCAAATTAAAAAGTCATGATAATAAAAATCAAAATTCACCAATAACCAAACTAAAAAGTCAAAAATACAAAAAAATAACATAAAACAACACAAATTTTAAGGTTGAATTAAAGCTTTTCACTGGTGTCGATAATCGTCACCTTATACTAATATCCTTAATCGACATTGTAATGAGTTGGGTCGATGGTAGAGAGAGACAACTTCACAGTGATGACATGGCAAGTAGTCCGATGATGGTGCAGAGAAAGATGTTGGTCATTATATGGGGATGCTAGAGTTCCATTCCATGAGTTAGTCTTAGTTGTATATATTGATACTTTAATTTGATTTTGGTTTTTTTTTTATGTTGATGAAGGTGAGTAATTAAAAGAAGTGCCATTATAGAATGTGGAAAGGTGCACCTTATATCGGGTAGAATTTCTATAATGATCAATGAAAAATAAAAAAAAATAAAATTTTTTTACAAACAAAATTTTAAAATAAAACTTATATAATATGGTGGTTTGGCTGGCAAGTTAGGTGAGTGGTTTGAGCAATTTGAAAAGCTCAGATCATTGATCAAATCGTTTAAAATATTTATGTAAAAACCACACAAACTATTCAAATTAAAATAAAAACCACCGGTTTGATTCGGTTTGGTTTGGATTCTACAATTTAGGTGGACTAATGAATTTTATGAACAACCCTACTCAAATCCAAGAGGAGAGTAGAAACGTAAATACAGAATTTCCATGGAGAATAAAGGTTCTATTCTTTGGACCCATGGCAGAGTGGGCTTTTAATTGGGCATAGATGCTTAAGCCAACACACCGCTTTTCCAAAAGAGAAGAATTTGTACCGTCTAAAGTGAGTTATCTTTTGACCAGATTAACTAGTTAGAATCACACGTTTTTTAATGTAAATATCGACCAAAAAGGAAGAACAATAAAAAAGAAAAAAGGGTTTTTCCTGCTTCACAATGAACACAATTGAGAATGGTAGAAAAGACCAACAGACTGCTTCTAACCGCGCGCACGAATCTGATAAATTAGACTTTTAAAATAATTGATTTTGTCATATGTTCATCCACTATGTCGATTATTATGGAAAATCTTGAGGGGAAACTATCAAGTATGAAATCATTCATACTAAAATGATAAATAACTCAGGAAACTAAAATGATAAATAACTCAGGAACATTCTTATCTTTAACTAGACGAGTATTGTTACAGATTTTAATTTTTAGTTTTTTTTTTTAATTTTTGCACTATTGTCCCACTGAACTTATCACATATTTGTAATTTTTACTTTGAATTATTAATTTTAACAAGGTACATCCTGAACTTACAAATTTTGTAGCAAATCACCCATCCATTGATAGATTTGTTGGTTTTTTAATTGAAATTGACATGTAACTTTGCACATATAACTTGCACATGAATAGTTGATTTGTAGTGTTTGTTTTACTAGTTTGAACTAAAATGTTTAGTTCAAACTAATTTTTCTATTGTGTTTTTCTCATAAAATTTGAATTATTACAGTATTTTCAATTTGAACCGGTGAAACGAGCACCACATTAGTGGCATGAATTGTTATTTTTAAATATTTCAACGCAAATTTATTTTGATTAATATCTTTAAGGATTTTTAATACTAATGGCTCCTAAACTTTAAAATCTCTCCAACTATACCCCCTAAACTTTAAAAATCATCATTTTACCTCTTGAACTTTTAAAACTGCTCACTTTGTCATTGAATTTTAAAAATCATTATTTTACCTCTTAAACTTTCAAAGCTCCTCACTTTGCCCTTTTTGGTTCAAATAGACAAAATTAAACGTACAACGTGATTCGTGTATGGATCACATGTAAGGCAAAATTGAGATTTTATCACTTTCAAGTTTTGTTTCACGTTTATACTTTCACTTAAGGCTTCTTTTTTTTTTCTTTTTTTATCTGACCACTTATTTAGGAAGGGTTTGTATGCATATTTCTTTTATTTTTAATGTAAAACTCTCATTTTAATAAGTTGATTTTATTTACTGATATTTCATTATCTTTAATGCATAATTCATCTTCTTTATTATTCAAATTCAGATATTGGCAAACAATATTGACTTAATAAATGAGTTACGCATTAAATATAAGAAGAAATATGCAGACATAACTCTCATTTTAATAAGTCGATATTATTCACCGATATTATATTATCTTTAATGCATAATTCATCTTCTTTATTATTCAAATTTAGACATTGGAAAACAATATTGACTTATGAAATGAGTTATGCATTAAATATAAGAAGAAATATACATACAAGTCCTTTCTAAAAGAGGGTTTAAATTAAAAAAAAAAAAAAGGGCCTTAAGTAAGAATATAAATCTAAAACAAAACTTAAGACTGATAAAATCTCAATTGTGCGCTTACAAGTAATCAATGTGTGAATTGCATCATGGGCTCAATTCTGTCTATTTGAATAGGAAACTAGAAATCTAGGGGCAAAATGAAGAGCTTGAAAGTTTAAGGAGCGAAGTGAGAAGTTTTGAAAGTTCGGAGACTAAAGAGGTGATTTTTAAATTTTAAGGCACAAAACCCTAAAGTATAGAGGCCATCAATGTTAATAATCCTATATTTAATTAAGTTGTTATCAAAATAAAAAAATTTTAAACTAACTTTGTTTTAAATATAAATTTGAGTTAATATTAAAAAAAAATCTGTAATGCTCTTAATTAACGATCCATATGAAAATTACACATAAATTTTTGTCAAAACTTAACATTACTATCAATAGAGGTAATTTTCTATAGACTTGTAAGTTTAGGGTGTAATGCTTTAAAATTAAAAGTCCATCACTCAAACTACCAGTGTACAATAAGTTCAAGAGACAACAATGTAAAAACCCTAATTTTTAATGCCGCTTCATGTGACTGCGTTACATGTAATTTCGTAATCTCAATTAGGGTAGTGATCTTCCAAACTTATGACATGAAAAGAATGGAAATTCACAAGCTATGTAGGTAGGTTTGGTATTAAAAGATGAGTAGTGCCATTTTAATACCTACATTTTAACGTAAAAATATTAAAAAGGTATCTGGAGTTTTTTAAAATCTATCATGTTAATATCCTAATTAAGTTTTTAATAGATGAAATTTTTAATTCACTCTTTTATTGATCAATCTCAAATTCATTAAAAAAATTGTTAGACAAAATTAACAAAAACCGAACAAAACTAGATTCGTGGGTTTTTTTTCATTTTTTATTTTTAAATAGTTTTATGAAATTACTTTGGAGTTTATAATGAAAGAATAATTTGGACATTACATGTTTTAAAAACTTAAATCATGATCTCAAAATTATATTTTAAAAACTATTAGATACTTTTTAAATATTTTTCAAACAACATAATTCTAATATGATCTTGCATTATAAAATATGGTACAAAAATGATAAGACCCGTCTCTTCAAAATATAAAAGATGAATGCCCTTAGAGCATGTTTGGTTGGAGGGAGAAATGGAGAGGGATGGAGGGAGAGAAGTAGAAGAAGAGGACAAACTTATTGTTTGTTTAGTTGGATGGATAAGAGGAAGAAAAGGAAAGACAAAGAGAGAGGCTGTCTCTTTAGGCCTACCAATTTAGATCTTTCCACTAATAAAAGGATTAAATCAATCCCTCCAAATCAATATAGAAAGACAATTTTACCATCCAAAAGCATTATTGATATACATTAAAATGGACAATATAGTAATCGTATAAATAAGAATTATATATTCTTTTAACTATCCCTCATTCTTTTGGAACAACATAAGGGATTGACAAAATTTTTTCAATCCTCTCTTTCTTTACTTCTCTCCTTCCCTCCAACTAAACGGAGCGTTAAGCTGTTAAATATTTGTATTAAATAAACATTTTGTTATCAATAAATTATAAAAGAAACAAATACTACATTAATAAAAATAATGCGATAATAATAATAATGCTAAAGTTAGTTCCCTAAGATATTAAATATTTGTATTTAATTGATATTTTGTTATCAATAGATAATAATATTATATTATATGTTTAGTTGAACGGATGAGAGAAAGGACATGAGAGAAAAAGGGAGAGAGAAAAAGGGAGAGGCTTTCCCCTTGGTCTCACCAATGATTTAAGCAATCGCTCCGAATCAAGATAGGAAGACAATTTTACCATCAAAAGCATCATTGATATAGATTAAAATGGAAAATATAGAAATCATATAAATAACTATAATATATTCTTTTAATTGTCCCCTATTATTACCAAACAACATAAGTGATTGACATAACCTTCTCAATCCTTTGCATTCTCTATCTCTCCATCCCTCCAACTAAGCGGAGCCTTAAGACAATAAATATTTGGATTTAATAGACGTTTTGTTATCAACAAATAATTATAAATATAAATATTATATTAATATTAAATAATAATAGTTTGATGATGATGATAATGTTGATGTTGATGTTAGAATTAGTATCCTAAGATATTAAATATTTGTATTTAATAATTTCGTTATCAATAAATAATAATGTTTTGTTATATGTATAGTTGGATAGGGGAGAGGAAAGAAAGGAGAGATAAAGAGAGAGGCTTTCCTTTTGGGCCCACCAATTTAGGTCCTTCCACTAATGGAAGAATCTAAGCAATTCCTCTAAATCAAGATAAAAAGACAATTTACCATCCAAAAGTATCATGATACGCATTAAAATGGACAATTTAATTATCATATAAACAACTATTATGTAGCATTTTAACTTTCTTTCATTTTTATTAAACAAGGATTGATGTAATCTTCTCAACCTTTTACATTTCCCATCCCTCCAACCATCTCCATCTTTACTCCTCTCAATCCCTAACGAAGCCTAGAAACGTAAGGAAGAATACCTAAAGCATCCCTTATCTATATCACTTTTTCTCGTTTTGTCATGCAAATATCCACATCACCCTCTGTGTTGATAAAATCATGCTCCAAATACCCCAAAAAAAATAAATACATTGAAAATAACAAGATTTTTATTCCTAATTTATATTAAATAAATTTTTAATTGTTCAACTAAATAAAGTAACCAAACAAATTCTTCAATTATTTTGAGAGTTTTCAATTTTTTACGATTGATTTCATTTAGTAATTTGGTTTACTAATGTTTGAAATTGTATTTAAAAAGGTTGCAAGGGGTAATTTTAGTATTTTAAAAATTTTACTTGTTTCAGGGGATATTTCGAGTAATTTCATAAACACATAACGTATTTTGAGAATTTACATAATAAATTAAATTTAGGAAAAATACAATAGATGTTTTGAGTACTTTTTTGTTGGCATCTTTTCACAAAAAAAATGCTTGTTTAGTAAGTGATCAATTTTTTAATTGGAAGGTGGGACCAAATCGAGGGGTTTGAGTTGAGATTCTTAATTTGAATTGGTGTTTGTATTGGTCTTAAAAAAAGGTAAGTTTTAATTGGATTGAGTTGAGTTGGTGTTTATATGGAGGTTTAAAACATTGATATAAACCAATAATATCTGCTAACAAATCCAAAAATATCTCAACATATATGGAAAATTTTCTAGGCAATATTAATGAGAATTTATTCCTTTATTCGCTTTCAATACATAGAAAGAAGAATTGTCTCTATTAAAGTTAAAATGAAGTTATCACATTTTTAAACTTGAATTAGAGAAAAAAAACAAAAAGAAAAAGAAAAAAAGGAATGGTTTCTACTATAGGAAATGAGTTTTGATTAAGGATGATGGTTTGGGCTGAACTGTTCTATCT
>CAMOHE010049724.1:0-11800 GCA_946598075.1 Artocarpus hirsutus | reverse complement strand
TCTAAAGGTGCCTTCTAAAAAACGTAGGACAATTCATCCACAATTATTCATTCCTGTTGCTTTTTTTTTTTTTTCCAATTTTGGTTTTTTTTCTTTTTCAAAATTTTTTTACTCCACTTCATCAAAAAAAAAAAAAAAATAGTCTTTCAAAATAAAACTTATACATTTTTTTTTTACATTTTAACCACATTTTTTGTTTTGCTTCTGCATTGTTTTGCCATTTTGCTATATCAAAATAAATTCTTGCAAATTAAAATAACTTCTTCCAAATATGTTACTTTTTATTTTACAATTTTGTTATTTATATGTTTCTTTGGGATATTTATTTAGTCTCGCTTGCTATTATTATAATAATATTGTTAGGTTTTTCTAATTAGCCTACTACTGTAATTTTTTTTTTTCTAAAATGTGTCTCTTTTTAAAAGATTTTTCACCCCATCCTCTAATTATTGTTTTTAACTAATGTATTTTTTTTTAATTTAATCCACTTGGGAGAATTTTAAAATACATTTTTTTTCTTGCTTTACTCTTATTAACACAACTTTTATCTGCATATGCTCATGCTTAGTTTTCTTTTCTTTTTTTGTCAAAAGATCCTCGACATTATAATAATTCTTTAATGTGCTTCTTTTAAATATTTTTTCTTCACTGCACACTTTTACTCAAATATATATATGCCTCTATTTAGTTTTTCACTATGCAATCTTTATCACTATAATTCCTTAATGTGCTTCTTTTAAATAGTTTTTTTTTTCACTGCACATTTTTACTTAAATATATATATGCCTCTATTTAGTTTTTCACTATGCAATCTTTATCAATTTAAAAGTGATATATATAAAGAGATTTGTGTTAGTTGCGTATTTGCTAACAATTAATATTTTTATTATATAAATTAATAATAATAATAATAATAATATCGTAATAAAAACTTCACATATAGATAAAATTTTTAAGATGGCTCCCATGTCAACCAGTGTAGATATATATATATATAAAGTTCAATAAAACACATATATATTTAAGTTTTCAAAAAAAATCAAAATTTGGGGGGCCCTCGGCCTAGCCCATAGACTGGATTGTAAATATCTTCTTATCAAAACACCAATTGTACACCAAGTCTCTTCCTCACCACGCGACTGAGATATGCCGTCGTTCAACGCCGAAGCTTTGTTGTCCCCAACTACACATCTATAGAGGTGTCAAATGGACCGACGGCCCGATCCATCCTATAATAGTGTAAGGCACTATCCAGCCCAGTCATACACTGTAGTAGGCTAGGCTAGCACGGCATGCCTGATGGGCCAAGGCTAGGCCTAACCCCCCAGGCCCATAGGGTCGACACGGTCTAGGCGCGCCATGGGTCCATCCTAGCCCAGGCACACCAAATGTGACGATCTGTCTTTTCAGGTAGTCACTTTACTTTCTTAAACATCGCTCTTAAACAGTAATCTTACTTACTTAGTAAGAAAAATACTAAATTAAATTTTTGTTTCTTTAATCATTCTTTAAAACTTACTTAAAAACTGTCGCGACCTTTGTCACCATTCAAGTTGAAACCTCGCTCAACATTTGCCTTTAAAACCATTTCAAATCGTTCCTTAAAACTTATAAGAAACATTTATCTGAGTCGTAACTTAAAATATAACTTTATGATAATATAAAACATTTCGTAAAATATATTGTAAAACCTTGAAAACTTTTTTTTTTAAAACTTCCATTTTTATAGAACTTTGAAAACACTATATTAAATAGTGAAAAATATTTCTTTTGAAGAGCGGAAACTTACTGTGGTAGTATCTATACCAACATCTTTGCATCTGCCCTCCGCAGCACCCAACTCATCTAACGGATCCTATGGTCACCCATAAATTACCTACAGTATGAAAAACTTTTTATGAGCTTACGCTCAGTAAGTTCAAACATAAACTCATAAACGTTTGAAACATACTTTAAAAGCTTTTCTCATAAAAGCCTTTTTCTTAAACGTTTTTTCATAAACGTTCTTCATAAACATTTTTCATAAACCTTTTTAAAACGTTTTTCATAAACGCTTTTCATAAAACATTTAACATAAAACAATCCTTAGATTGCTCTTTATAAACATCATTTATGTTTTCAATAACATTTAACATTGAACATTCCTCAGAATGTTTTTCATAACATAAAAATATTTTTCATAAACATTTAACATAAACATTTCTCAGAATGTTTTTCATAGTCTTTAAATATTTTATAACAAGAAAACAAGCAAAACTAAAATGCATGTTTTCATTTATGCTCCATTATGTACTTTCGATTATAAGTGTCTTATGAACATTCTTTTCTTACTTTAACTTTGCATCCTTGTCTTTATCTTTCATTATCTTACATTCACTTTCCTTATTCTACTTTAGTGTTCGTACCAACTTATTAATCATGAGATCATAAACATGATGCTTTGCTTGCGGAAGACTTGAGACCATCGAATTTTGAAGTCATGTACCTCACATCTAGGAGGTCAAACTTTAACTTTACTTTCATTACCTCACAACAAAGAGGCTGGTACGAGACTTTCTTTTTATCTTTATGTTACCTTCTTATTAACTTTAGTGAGCATGTTAAATGCAATCACATCATATGCAAACACACTTGCAATTCACAGCTTATACCGTAAAATCTATTGCATAAAAAATGTAACGTATTGCATAACAAATGCATTATAAAATGCAAACACATTTTGCAAATCATAACTTATCCTCTAAAACTTATTGCATGACAAATGCAACTTAAAACGTAAACACAGTTTGCAAACTATAACTTATATTATGAAACTTATTGCATAACAAATGCATCATAAAACTTATAACTTAAACTATAAAATATTACGCATTGTGAAAATGCAAAACATATTTTAAATACTTTGAAAATCATAACTTGGACTTTAAAACATTATGCATATCAATATGCAAATAGACTTTAAACATAGTATCTGCAAATTCATTGCAAATCTCTCTTTAAATCTTTAAAACTATTTGCATAATACAAGCAAACATACTTTAAAAGAAACTTGCATAATAATTGCAAACTGATTTGCAAACATACATATATAAGCATTTGGAAACTATTTATTTCATGCTGTAGATAAGGTCTGAACTTACTCGGACTATGCTCTAGCGTTCTCCATTCCCTTCCCGTCTCATTCTTTTTCCTTCCATTAGTCAGCTTCTATGTCCTGATCATACGACAATTGACTCATTAATTAACTTTCTTTTTATCAATCTACTTAATCGATAATAAAACATAAACATTAAACATTCTTTCCTTTTAACTTCACTTATATATTATCGGTTTACCCTTCTCTTTCTTTAATTTTTTAACCCATCAGGGTTATTTTTCCTTTACTTAAACATTCCTTATTAAATCTCTCGTCACACATGATGATTACGTTACTTAACATGTTACAGAACATTTTTCATCTATGAACGTTATGCTAAATCAGAGTGTTGGATTCCGTTTTAGCCGTTTCCTTGATAATAACGATTTCACGCTTAACGGGTTTTTTGTCCATTTCTTAACTCTATAAAACTCATCGCTTAACTTTAACATTTCATTTCTTACATGTTATGGAAAAATTACCATGAAGGAGCATTTTCTAACATCGGGCATTTCGGGTCCGTTTTGGTCATTTTTCATAGAATGACCATTTTGCCCTTAACCTCATTTTCTTTCATTCCTTCCTTGACTAACTTTAAATCCTTAAAACTTAGCATCTATAATACTTACTGCCCTAGTGAAAACCTAATTTTTACACAATTTTATAGTTTTGGCCCCAATACAAAAATATTTGCATTTTTGGTCCTAGAACAAAAAATAATCTTTTTAAACCATTAGTCCCCATTTTTCATAAGGAAAATTTTTGCTTAAAGTACCATTTTCAACATCCTTTGCAAAAATGACATTTTTGCGCTTTAAAATTTTTTCTCAATTTCAACAAATTCTTGTAAAATTAAAATCTCACAATCGGTTGAGATTTTCGATGAACTATTCATGGAGTGTAACAGTTTCGTTGAGATCTACAACTTTTGTGTTTTAACTTTCCTGAAATTCCAATGTCTAGAGGGATTTTTTGACTGATTTTCAAATCTGTTGAGAAGAAACTTTTTCTTTCAATTTAGTCTTTGGGACATTTTTGTAAAAATCCTTTTCTAATCAACATCTTTACCCTTACAAGAGCTGTTACAACCCTTATTTCAATCATTTTCATGCTAAATCATTATTTTTGCCAAATTAGTGCTAAAATTACAAAAATAATACTTTTTGCAAAAACCACTATTTTGCATCATAAACCAACTTTTCACAATTTCAACATGCCATACATCACATATCCATGAAATTTCATCAAGTACATGCTCAAAAACCCACATAGGTTCTAAGGAATAAAAATCAAAACAAAAATTACAAATTTCAAAACTCACCCAAATAGCACTCTTTTGATTTCTAGCCTTCCAAGGCTCCTTGAACTCTTTCCTAGGCTTCGTTTTCATGCAAAAATAGCATGAATTAATTTTCCCTTTAACCTATGAAAAATCCCTTGAAAACTTGCTAAAAAGTTTGGGATTTTACCTTAAAGCTTGTAAAAATCCTTAAATCTCACCTCTTGAACTTAAGTGGGGTTGTTTTTGCAAAGTTTTAGGGCT
Source organism: Artocarpus hirsutus (assembly GCA_946598075.1). Lineage (NCBI taxonomy): Eukaryota > Viridiplantae > Streptophyta > Magnoliopsida > Rosales > Moraceae > Artocarpus > Artocarpus hirsutus. The sequence goes on along the minus strand of CAMOHE010049724.1, from coordinate 7,121 downwards.
GAGAAATTTTTTGAGAACCCCCTTCAATGGCTGCAGTGGGAGTTGTGGAGGAAAAGAAGAGATTTTTTTGATAAAATTACATTAAATGCTCACTTATCCACTTTGGTTACTCATGGTCATCCATAAGGATACCCTAGGTGGCGACATGCTATTGGGCCACATTTCTAAGCTTGGTGGCCCAATCAAATTAGGTTGGGTGTCTACTTTGTGGGGCCCAAAAATTTACACTGTGTAATTTTTACCACATAGTATTTTTCTTATACTGTCGTAGTAAAATCAGTACAAAAACATATTCTTAGACTGTATAAAATATTTTACTTGCCTCTGGTTTATTTTTGGAGGCCAAACATAACATTTCTTATTCCTCCATATTCTCTAAGCAGTATTATTCCTATACTGCTTTAACTTAAACAGCCCCAATTTTTGTACTGCATGACGTTAAACAATCCAATTCTTATACTACATTACTCTAATACTGTACAATTTTTCATGTTATTATACAATATTTTTCTTTAAACTGTATTTTTCGTCTTAATATAACCCTTAACTTAATGCATTAGAAATCCTCGGGTGTTACAATCTACCCTCCTTAACAATTTTTGTCCTCGAAAATTAGAACCTTCATGGTAGTTCCTCTCCCTTATCCTCTTTTCTGTTCTTAACATGCTTCCTTCGTCATTATTTTCTCACTAAAATTGCGCCTCCATCTTGAAACTTCTACAATTTTCATCGTGTTATTGACGTATTCCTTTGTGTTGTAACACCATACTTCCGCTGCGCCACTCTGATCTTTCAATATCTGAGCACTGTTTCCATTCATTTAAAGGTTTAGCATTCTACCAATGAATGCTACTCTTGAAAATAAGGCTCATTTTCATTCAATCGCATCATGACTTATTTAAAAATTAAGGTCATCCGACCATAAATTCATAATTTCTTGGTCCTATATCCATTCTAAGATGACATTTTTCCATAATTTTCCTCGTAACGTATAAATCTCCAGCTTTCATCCTCCAATTCGTGAGGTTTTTGTTGACAAATTTGGCATCATTGTATTTATCATGATTTCCATCCAAGCAGTTATGAGTTCATTAGCATGTCTCAACTCAGTTGCGGAGTGCTTACGCTTGAAAAAATCGCATATTTTGTCATTTAATGCCTGGTTGCTCTCAGGCATTCTCGTTCCATAAAGCACCAAAAATCACTTTTGGACCTCCATTTTTCTGTTATCTTGATCAACTTTTCCTCGTTATATGTGTAGCCAATGCCGCATTGACTTCTAACAGAGCAAGATTTGCTCATACGGAGACACCATTGTGCGCCTAAACATCATAACGTGTCACCAGCTCATCTTCTTGATTTTGAGCCGTCGGCCATCTGTTGACCATTATTGACCATATTTGATCATCATTGACTTCATACTGCTGATGGACGATAACTACCGTCGACTTGCGAGATCATTATAACACGTGACATTACGTTCATCCTTTGACCTTTGCCTTTCTCATTGCTCATCCGGGTGTGCCGATATCAAAGGCAATGCCCAACATAAACAGGTAATCGTTAAATACTAACTTTTCTTATTACTTAACGTAACTTACTTACTTGAGCTATGGTGTAGTGGAAATATGACGACGCGAGATAGGATGGTAGGATACCGCTCTAATATCACCTGTGACGACCTGTCTTTTCGGGCAGTCACTTTACTTTCTTAAACATCATTTTTAAACAGTAATCTTACTTACTTAGTAAGAAAAATACTAAATTAAATTTTTTTTTCTTTAATCATTCTTTAAAACGTACTTAAAAACTGTCGCCACCTTTATCGCCGTTCAAGTTGAGACCTTGCTCAACATTTGCCTTTAAAACCATTTCAAACCGTTCCTTAAAGCTTATAAGAAACAATTATCTGAGTCGTAACTTAAAACTTAACTTTATGATAATATGAAACATTTCGTAAAATATATCGTAAAACCTTGAAAACACTTTTTGTTAAAACTTTCATTTTTATAGAACTTTGAAAACACTATATTAAATAGTGAAAAATATTTCTTTTGAAGAGCGGAAACTTACTATGGTAGTATCCATACTCACATCTTCGCATCTGCCTTCCGCAGCACCCAGCTCGTCTAGCGGGTCTTATTGATCACCCATAAATTACTTACAGCATGAAAAACTTTTTATGAGCTTACGTTCAATAAGTTCAAATATAAACTCACAAACATTTGAAACATACTTTAAAAACTTTTCTCATAAAAGCCTTTTTCTTAAAATGCTTTTTCGTAAACGTTTTTCATAAACATTTTTCATAAACCTTTCTAAAACGTTTTTCATAAATGCTTTTCATAAAACATTTAACATAAAACAATCCTTAGATTGCTCTTTATAAACATCATTTATGTTTTCAATAACATTTAACATAGAACATTTCTCATAATGTTTTTCATAAAATAAAAATGTTTTTCATAAACTTTTAACATAAATATTCCTCAGAATGTTTTTCATAGTCTTTAAATATTTCATAACAAGAAAACAAGCAAAACTAAAATACATGTTTCCATTTATGCTCCATTATGTACTTTCGATTATGAGTGTCTTACGAACATGCTTTTCTTACTTTAACTTTGCATCCTTGTCCTTTTCTTTCCTTATCTTACATTCACTTTCCTTATTCTACTTTAGTGTTCGTACCAACTCATTAATCATGAGATCATAAACATGATGCTTTCTTTGCGAAAGACTTGAGACCATCGAACTTTGAGGTCATGTGCCTCACATCTAGGAGGTCAAACTTTAACTTTACTTTCATTACCTCATAAAAAAGAGGTTGATATGACACTTTTTTTTTATCTTTACGTTACCTTCTTATTAACTTTAGTGAGCATGTCAAATGCAATCACATCATATGCAAACACACTTGCAATTCATAGCTTGCACTGTAAAATCTATTGCATAACAAATGTAACGTATTGCTTAACAAATGCATTATAAAATGCAAACACATTTTGCAAATCGTAACGTATCCTCTAAAACTTATTGCATGACAAATGCAACTTATTGCATGATAAATGCAACTTAAAATGCAAACACAGTTTGCAAACCATAACTTGTATTATGAAACTTATTACATAACATATGCAACTTATTGTATAACAAATGCATCATAAAACTTATAACTTAAGCTATAAAATATTACGCATTGTGAAAATACAAAACATACTTTAAATACTTTAAAAATCATAACTTAGGACTTTTAAAACATTATGCATATCAATATGCAAATAGACTTTAAACATAGTACTTGCAAATTCATTGCAAATCTCTCTTTAAATCTTTAAAACTTTTTGCATAATACATGTAAACATACTTTAAAAGAAACTTACATAATAATTGCAAACTCATTTGCAAACATACATATATAAGCATTTGGAAACTATTTATTTCATGCTGTAGGTGAGGTTTGAACTTACCCGGACTATACTCTAGCGTTCTCTATTCCTTTCCTGTCTCATTCCTTTTCCTTCCATTAGTCGGCTTTTGTGTCTTAATCATACGACAACCGACTCATTAATTAACTTTCTTTTTATCAATCTACTCGATTGATAATAAAACATAAGCATCAAACATTCTTTCCTTTTAACTTCACTTATATACTATCGGTTTACCCTTCTCTTTACTTAATTTTGTAACCCATCGGGGTTGCTTTTCTTTTACTTAAACATTTCTTATTAAATATCTCATCACACATGACGGTTTCGTTATTTAACGTATTACAGAACATTTTTCGTCTAAGAATGTTATGCTAAATCGGAGTGTTCGACTCCGTTCTAGCCGTTTCCTTGATAATGACGATTTCACCCTTAACGGGTTTTTTGTCCATTTCGTAACTTTATAAAACTCATCGCTTAACTTTAACATTTTATTTCTTACATGTTACAAAAAAATTACTGTGAAGGAGCGTTTTTAACATCGGACGTTTGGGGTCCGTTTTGGTCATTTTTTATAGAATGACCATTTTGCCCTTTACCTCATTTTCTTTCATTCCTTGCTTGACTAACTTTGAATCCTTAAAACTTAGCATCTATAATACTTACTGCCTATAGCAGTATAGGAAACCAACGTTCTCTTGTGAAAACCTAGTTTTCACACAATTTTATAGTTTTGGTCCCAACACAAAAATATTTGCATTTTTATCCCTGGAACTAAAAATAATATTTTTAAACCATTAGTCCCCATTTTTCATAAGGAACATTTTTGCTTAAAGTATCATATTCAACATCCTTTGCAAAAATGACATTTTTGCCCTTTAAAATTTTTTCCCAATTTCAACAAATTCTTGTAAAATTAAAATCTCACAATCGGTTGAGATTTTTGATGAACTATTTGTGTTATTTAACAGTTTCGTCGAGATCTACAACTTTCATGTTTCAACTTTCCTGAAATTTTAAAGTTTAGAGGGACTTTTTGGCTGATTTTTAAATCTGTCGAGAAGAAACTTTTTCTTTCAATTTAGTCCTTGGGACATTTTTGTAAAAATCCATTTCTAATCAACATCTCTAACCTTACAAGAGCAGTTCCAACCCTTATTTCAATCATTTTCATGCTAAATCATTATTTTTGCCAAATTAGTGATAAAATTACAAAAATACTGCTTTTTGCAAAAACTACCATTTTGCACCATAAACCAACTTTTCACAATTTCAACATGCCATACATCATATATCCATGAAATTTCATTAAATACATGCTTAAGAACCCACATAGGTTCTAAGGAATAAAAATCAAAACAAAAATTACAAATTTCAAAACTCACCCAAATAGCACTCTTTTGATTTCTAGCCTTCTAAAGCTCCTTGAACTCCTTCCTAGTTTTCATTTTCATGCAAAAATAGCATGAATTAATTTCCCCTTTAACCCATGAAAATTTTTTAAAAATCCTTAAATCTCACCTCTTGAACTTAAGTGGGGTTGTTTTTGCAAAGTTTTGGGGCTGAGAAATTTTTTGAGAACCCCCTTCAATGGCTGCCGTGGGAGTTATGGAGGAGAAGAAGAGATTTTTTTTATAAAATCACATTAAATGCTCACTTATCTACTTTGGTTACTCATGGTCATCCATAAGGATACCCTAGGTGGCGACATGCTATTGGGCCACATTTCTAAGCTTGGTGGCCCAATCAAATTCAGTTAGGTGTCCACTTTGTGGGGCCCAAAAATTTATACTGTGTAATTTTTCATCACACAGTATTTTTCTTATACTGCCGGGGTAAAATCAGTACAAAAACATATTCCTAGACTGTATAAAATATTTTACTTGTCTCTGGTTTATTTTTGGAGGTCAAACATAACATTTTTTATTTCTTCATATTCTCTAAATAGTATTATTCCTATACTACTTTAACTTAAACAGCCCTAATTTTTGTACTACATGACCTTAAACAATCCAATTCTTATACTGCATTACTCTAATACTGTATAATTTTTCATGTTATTATGCAGTATCTTTCCTTAAACTGTATTTTTTGTCTTAATATAACCCTTAAATTAATGCATTTTTAATGCATTAGAAATTCTTGGGTGTTACACCAAAGACCCTTCAAGCTTGGCCCTTTAGATGTTCAAGAAAATACCCTATTTTGAGCACTTTAAAGTTTTAACCTCAAACATTTAGAAGAAATAAGAGTTTAACAACCACTCAATTAGATAGTTATTTGTGTTATTTTTGATATCCAACAATATTTATCATGTCTATAAAATGTATCACAAATTTAGATATAAAGTTGCTTAAATCACACATTGAAAAAAATAAACAATATTTAGAAATATTTCTTTACAACTAGTAGTCTCATGATTTTATACATCAATTTTTTATTAAAAATTATTTTGAAAAATAAACAAAAAAATTAAAAATTATAATTAAAAATTACGCTCATTGTCCTTGTCCTTAGAGATCGCGCCTCCCCCACCAACATCGTCGTCGCGTCTCATCTGATTAGTAGGTTGTGGCTTTATTGGTAGCAAAAGGAGGAAGACAAAAGAGATGTTTCATGGTCTTTTTTTCCCATTTTAAGAAGAGAATTTTAATTTATAATTGTCAAATAAAAAACAATTTTTTCTTAAAAATGTTACTTGTATTACCCTTTAAAAAATTTATATTAATAAAACTGATTTTAATAATTAATTTAATAAAATCTAATTCAATGATGTGCCAAACATAAGATAGGACTATATATGATTCAATCCATTCTAATCCAATCCTCATAATCCTATCCAATCTGATGTGTTAAACACAGGACCGAAGGCTAGTAAAGAACACAATGCATATGAAGTGACAAGATAAATAGATATTGACAAACTTTTATTTTTGCTCTATTTTTGTCGTGATATTTGATGCTTTGTTTGGCAACTTAGTTGAAACTTATTAGTTTCAACTATTACATATAAAACTTTTATATGTTACAATATAAAATAAAAATTTATTACAATATAAAATTTTTATATCACACAATATTTTAGTTTTAACATGTAGTTTTAATTATGTTTTTAAATACTCTAGTAATGATGTTCAAATTTAAAGAAGATTCTTGTAAAGTTGACATGCATAGTGAGACTAATAAGCTGGGAAACTCATAAAGGAAACTCCACCACGTGTAAGAAATGTTTTAAGAGTGGCTTATCAATTGCTGTTGAAAATCTTTGTCAGAAGATCTTGTCCCCTCAAAGGTCCGGTTGTGGGCGTCCTTCGGCTTTTGTTTGTTATTGCGAGAAATTAGCTTTAGAATGGGACGTATTGTAATTCCATGTGAAAGCAAGTCCTTCTTTGCGTTGAAAAATTGGCGGGGCGATGGACGAAAAACGACATTATAATATTCCATTGAAAAAATCTAGTAACATTACTAGGAAAGGCACATAACTGACTTTGTTGCATGAAGTGTCACCAAAATATATGAGAAGCAGTGGAAAGGTTGTCTTAAGCTTAATCAAGTTTAGTAAAACAATTAATGAGTGGGAAGACTTCCCTTACATGTTGTGGATTGTAAATTGCAATATTAACGAGTTATAAATTTTCTTAAAAGTTGTTTGGCAATTAGGAGAAGAAAAAGTAAAGGATAATTGATACATAA
>CAMOHE010049722.1:50594-66419 GCA_946598075.1 Artocarpus hirsutus | reverse complement strand
ATAAGATTCATAAATCACTTAGGATAGTCTTAGAAAGGTTGCAAGACAATCAGGGATTAGAAGGTGAACAAAGTTGGGTTCACTATCTACAATTAGCACATGGGTTATTGGGTGGTTTACTTAAGGTAGACGGGTGGTATACTGCCACTAGTAGATTTTCTAGTTTCCAACCAGAGAATTGAAAAATTCATAGAAAATAAAATATAACTCCGATTTAGGCTCATGATAGCTCATTGGAAAGCTTAGGATGTCTACTTTTAAAATATGTAAACCAATTTACAAAATTCATTTTATCTAATCCCAAAATTTCAAGAAAGGCTACTGCCCATAGAGATAATACAAGGTTTATGGAAGGTTAAGTTTCTCTTTAACCCAAATCATATTATTCTTGTTCAACATCTCAAAACCATTCCAAAATATATACCATGCATTATATAATCATAATAAACATATTCACATAAAATCATCATCAAACCAAAATAAAGGTTGGTTGTCGGTTTCAACTTAGGACTCAAGTTTTGTTCATAAATGCTCAAATATATATGCTAACATAATTAGAAATTTACATGAACTTGGAACATGAAAATCATGCGTTAAACATGGAGAAAACACATACTAAAACCAAGTTTGAATTAAAGAAAACCTACCTTAAAACTCCTTTGATAAACACCAAAGTTCGGGTTAAAAATCAAGCTTGAATTGACTCCAAAATGACTTCAAACGTGGCTGGAAATATAGTTGTCGTGGTTGCAAAGAAAGCTTTATGCCTTATGTTTTTAGTTGGAAATTGAAGTGAGAAAGGAGAGAATGAGAAACTAGAATAGAGAGTTGTGATAGTTGAATATATAGGCATCAAATTAATTGAAGAGCGGGATAGAATTAAATGAGCATTAAAAGAAAATGTTATCATGTCTCCCACGGAGACTTTTAGCAAATAATGTCAACATAATTGAGGGTACAAATGGGGTATGTTGTAGAAGAAAATAAAGGAAGCATTAAAAGTGTGGTTGAGAAAACATATCGATGTCCCCTGGTAGTTGAGGTGAATTAATTCTATGTCTCTAAATGATAAGGATGCTATATAATTGAGCATTAATGTAGTGGGACAAGGCTGATATAAGTGAGTGATAGGTAGATTTAAAATATTTACTACGGAGACTTAGTAAAAATGCTAAAATGACATATTTATTTATATGATTTTATCAAAAATCATACCCGTTAAAATAACGGGTGTTTCATAATTTTTACAAAATTCTAGAAAAACACTAGTTCAACAACGGTCGGTAGGCCAAACCTTCTAGGTCTGTAGGTCAACGGTCGTATACGGACAAGCCAATTTAAAAGTGCGACAGGCCAGCAGCAGAGCAGAATAGTTTTCAAAAAAGGTACATTTTTCGGTATAGTTTTTAATTTTGTTTTTGAGACAATTCTAAGAAACATGAAATTTTATGATGACTAGAAAGATAGACCTTTTTGAGCTATGAGATATTGAAGAATAAAAGACGGATACCACATGAAGAATGATACAACAAGAATATACAAGATGAAGAATCCATAATATGTTTCAATTGATTTTTTGTAATCTTTATTTTCTTTTCTCTAGGATGGAACCATGATATTATGGTTATTTATTATTTTGCTTATAGCTTTGCATGTTACTTTGCTTGTTTGCATTATAATATAATTTACCATGTACGTTGATAACATGCCACATAGAATCAGGAGTGCCACTCATTAAAAATAGTTCATGCATGTTAACATAAAACCTTGACTTCTAAAATATTGAGTGGGAGAAGGTTTTCGAAGAAATGACCTAAGACCTCTATCGTTGGTCCATATATAGCACATGATAGTTCCAACCCTTAGAAAGTGATTTCATCATGTACTAGGTTGGATCTCCAAAAGGTTAGTTTATTTTAGCATGATTTATTGTTGTACACCCTAGTTAGCGATTATAAATCATGTATAAAATAGTTTAAATGATGGTTATACATTCAAGATTAATTTTATTATTAACCTCTCGAAAGAGCTCTATTAATTAAATTAATGGCCAAAGAAAACGATTATTAGTATATGCTAGATCAGACGGATTTTGGATGGCATATACTTATCAGAGGGGATTCGTGTTCCTAATTGAATTTAGCAAGTCTCCCCAAGGTGGCTTGTTGAATTCAAAGTTGGGATTTATCGTTGTAAGGTTGTGATATTTTTAAGGTTTTGACACATAAACACAATTGTATGTTTACTTGTTTGTGTTATCTTAATAAACTATTGTAGAATATTTGCATATATTTGGTATATGAATCTTGATTGCAGATCAAAATGTCTAATGTTTGGAAACGAAACCTAAATATCATCCTTTCCTTTGAGAAACTAAAAGTTGTGCTGACAATACCGTGTCCTTCGAACCTACCGGGAATTCCACAAATGAGCAAATCCAAGCATATGATAACTGGAAAGATGCTAACAATCAAGCCTACTGTTATTAGGGCTGGCAATTTCAAACGCGCAAGATGACATGATACGAAACGACACGAGATAAACGGGTTTAGACTGCACGTTTATTAATTATGCCATAAATGGGTTGGCACGAATAACACGAAAATGAACGGGCTGGATTCGTGCTAATATGCTAAATACACCTTCACACGTTTAATTAAACGGGCTGTAAATGCGTTGACACAGCACGACACACCTGCCCATTTATAACACATTTAAACTTAAAAATAAAAATATTTGAAATATTTATAGTAGGTTAGTATTAATTAGATATTGTGTTTTTGTTAATTTTCTTTATTGGCTTTTTTTTAAAAAAAAATTTAAATGTTTTTTTTTTTATTTTTTTATTTTTTTTAAATTTTTAGTTAATTGGATCATAAACGTGTCATATACGTGTTGTTATCGTGTCAACCCAGCATGGCATGTTTAACAATCGTGTTAATCGTATCGTGCCGTGTTACGCGTGCCATAGGCGTGTCGTGTTCATGTTTGCATTCTGGCACGTTTATTAATCGTGCCATGTTACGGCATGAACACAATTATTGCCACCTCTAGCTGTTATATTATGGCTAGCTTGAATAATGTGTTGTAGGCTCAACATAAGGATTATAAGACTACTAAGCATCTTAGATAATCTAGAAGACATGTTTGGAGGCCAAGCCCTAACCAAACGACAAGGGGCTCTTCAGAAACTTTTAAACTGTAAAACAAAGGCCGAGAACTTCTATGAAGGAGCATATGATGTTGGTCATAGGTTACTTCGCTGAGGCTCAAACCCATAGAGCTGACGTTGATGTTGAATCATAGATGACTATGGTTTTTGAGAGTCTATCTAAGGAGTTCATCCTGTTTATAGCTTCATAAAATTTGAGCAATACACAAGACGTGACCTTAACTGAGTTGATGAGGTAACTACAGGAGTTTGAAAATCTGATAAGGGAAACTCCTGCTACTGGTGAGGCTAACTTAATAGCAGCACTTGTTTCCAATCTTACCCTAAAAATTGGAAAGAAGCAGAGGACTGAAAATGGGAAGTCTTCTGTCCTAACAAAAGGCAAGGACAATAAGAAGAAAAAGAAGAACCCAAAGAAGCTTAAGTACTTTTTATGCGGGAAAGCTGAGCACATAAAGAAGAATCACAAGGACTTTCTTTCTCGAGAAGGTAAGTGTGACACTTAGGTCATAAATTTTGGAGCAACTAATTATGTTTGTATTTCTTTATAGGGGTTCAAGGAAACGAGAAGTCTACTACATGAAAACTTCATGTTACGAATGGGCGATGGATCCTTGGTATTGGCTGAAGCATGGGAGACGTCCATCTTTACTTTGATAATTATAGGATTTTAGTTTTGAAAGATTGTTTTCATATTCCTAAACTCAAAAGGAATTTAATATCTATAGCTTGTTTATTTAAAGACTCTTATTCAGTATCGTTTAATAATAAAGTGGTAATTCATACAAACAAATCTTTTATCTATGATGGATGGATGCTAAACAATCTATATTTTATTAAACCTAAGATGGACTCACTACTAAACACTGAGGTTAATGATAACTCTAAAAGACTTAAAACTTCTCACTCTAATAAGACTTATTTTTGGCATTGGCGATTAAGTCATATTAGCCTTAATAGGATTCAAAGGTTAGTAAGAGATAGACTTTTAAGTCACTTAAAGGTGGAATCTATACCACAATATGAATCTTGTTTGGAGAAAAAATAACCAAAAGACTATTTAGGCCTAAGGGTAATGGGCCGAAGAGGTTCTAGAACATGTGCATAGTGATGTTTGTGGCCCCATAAATATTAGGGCACATGGAAAATATGAATACTTCGTCACTTTTATTGATGATTACTTAAGATATGGGTATGTCTACCTAATGCATCATAAAAGTGAAACTTTTGACAAGTTTAGGGAGTTTTGGGCTAAAGCAAAGAAGCAATTAGATAAACCCATGAAAACATTTCAATCTGATCGAGGTTGAGAATGCCTCTTCGATGAGTTCTTGTGACACTTATTAAAGAATAGGATCTTATCCCATTTGATTGCATTGGACACTCCACAGCAGAATGGCATACGTAAGAGAAGAATAAGACTTTGTTGGACATGGTTAGGTCCATGATGAGTTATTCGACATTACCTTTATACTTTTGGGGATGTGCCCTACAAACCGCATGTTATCTTTTGAACAATGAGCCTTCAAAATCCATTCCTAAAACTCCTTACGAGATATGGATGAGTAGAAAGACATCCTTAAACCATATTTGCATGTGGGGATGTCTGGCTCATTTTATGTGCAAGGAAGTGAACAAGTTGGAAGCACACTTGGAAGTTTACGTGTTTATAGGATATCCAAAAGGGACTGATAGGAGTTATTTCTATAACCTGAAAGAAAATAAAGTTATGGTTTCAACAAATGTAACATTCCTTGAGGAAAGTTACATGAACGACTTTATGCCTCATAGTAATGTGGTACTCGAGGAGTTGGCGAGTGATTCGATTACTCCAGAGGTTCCAGTTGAAACCAATCTAATCAATGTAGAAAAACTGACCAAACAAAAACTTAGGGAGATTTGGCACAGTGGGAGGATCGGGCGTCCTGAGAGGTATATGTTCAAAGGTGGCCTACTTGGTTGAACCAGTTGAACAAGATGAGATCCTTTCACTCACACAGAAGCTATAAAGGATGTTGATTCAAAGCTCTAGACAGAAGCTATGAAAACTGAGATGAAGTCTATGGAGAGTAATCGAGTTTGGGAACTTATGGATCTTTTCGAAGGAGTAAAACCTATAAGGTGTAAGTAGATCTATAAGAGAAAAAGAGGAGCAGATTGGAAATTTAAAGCCTATAAGGCTAAACTGGTAGCTAAGGGATACACAAAAAAAGAAGGAATTGATTACGAGAAGCATTTTCGCTTGTAGCCATGCTTAAGTATATCCGTATTCTCTTATCCATAGCTGTTGCTCTCGACTACAAGATTTGGCAAATGAATGTCAAGACAGCCTTTCTGAATGGCTATCTTGATGAGTCTATATATATGGTACAGCCAGACGGGTTCAAGGCTAAAGGTTGAGAGAGCAATGTCTGTAAGATGCTAAAGTTAATTTATGAACTTAAGCAGGCTTTCCGTTCTTGGAACATAAGATTTGACTAAGTGATCAAGACTTATAGGGTTCGAACGAAACGTGAATGAAACATGTGTTTACAAACACATTGAGGATGAGAAGGTGATTTTCTACTACTCTATGTAGATGACATTCTATTAATTGGCAATGATGTTGAGGCATTGTCATCGGTCAAATTATGGTTAACCAAGCAGTTTGACATGAAAGATTTAGGTGAAGCTAATTATGTTTTTGGTATCCAGATCTTTCGAGATAGGAAGAACAAAATGATAGCTTTATCTTAAGTTGTATACATAGATAAAATTCTCAAGAAGTATGCAATACAAAATTTCAAGAAAAGTGGGCAACCATCTAGGTCTGGAATCACTCTTTTCAAAAAAGACTCTCCAAAGTTTGATAAAGAAAGAGAATACATAAAGAATGTGCCTTATGCTTCGGCAGTGTGTAGTCTCATGTATGCGATGCTTTGCACTCGATCAGACATTTATTATGCAGTCGGGACAGTAAATCGATTTCAGTTGAATCTAGGAACGAACTACTAGGTTGTGGTCAAGCATATTTTCAAGTACCTAAGAAGGAATAGAGGTTATATGCTAGTGTCTTCAGAAGAGGATCTAACACCTCTAAGATACACTGATTTGGATTTTCAATCTTGTTTGGATTCGAGAAGATCGACTTCTGGTTCTGTGTTTACTCTAGATAGAGATGCCATCGTTTGAAGAAATGTCAAGCAAGATTATACTTTGGATTCAACAATGGAGGCTAAGTGTGTGGTAGCTAGTGATGCTTCAAAAGAAGTAGTGTTGTTCCATAAGTTTTTTAGGGATTTTGAGGTAGTTCCTGCTATGGATAAGGCGGTATTATTGTATTATGATAACACAGTAGCGATAGCTAATGCTAAGGAACTAGGATTTCATAAGAAGAGTAAGCATATTCATCGAAAGTGTCATATAATAAAGGACTTTGTTGAGGCTAGGCATGTTGCAGTATGCAAGATCGCGTCTGAGAACAATATAGCTGATCCTTTCACAAAGACACTAACTATGAGAGTTTTCAACAAACATGTAGAGGCTATGAAGATGCGAAACATGTCATATTTACTCACTTAGTGCAAGTGGGAAATTCTTAAACATAGTGACTTAAGGAGTAAAATATTATAATAAGGTTTTGGAGACATTTTATCAATAAATAGTTTATTTATTATTCATATACCAAATGTTATCCTCCTTATGTTCTTTTTATGTTGAATGTATGATAAGCAAACAAAAGTCTGAGACAATTTGTCTAAACCTCTAAGAATCGGGCATATGATGGACAAATTATGTGAAAGACATAAATTTTAAAGGTGATGGTTTAAATCATAAGATCTGCAATTGAAGGAATAAAATTATGCGCTTTATTCATATTAAGATTATTATGTTGTCTACATCCCTAACGAGAGATAGCTTGTCTTAGTCATTAAAGTGGGACTCCATGAGCAGAAACATTAGTGCATTGTCATAGGTGATGATGTATTGGATCGGGACAAAAAGTTAAATTGATTTGGTTAATAATTCTATTTATTATAATCAATTCACTTTAGACAACATATGTGTTGTGTCTTAATCCTAAAAGGACTAATGGGCCATATTCTTGACTTATATTTTTTGATGTACTAAAAGGTGACATCCTGATTTAATGATGGTACGTATGCCAATACGTTGGAGTTATAACTCTTAAATGACGTAGATTCGTTATTCATAGATATGAAATCCATAACTCTTTTTGTAGAGTTAATGATATTCTCTTATATGCGTTATCCTATAACTAGAAGACTAATATGCTCAACCATTTAAATACATAGGTGTAATCGAATAGTATACTATCTATGGATAGTAAGTATAATGGAACGTAAGATAAAAATAATCGAGAAGGTAAAATGAAATTTATTCTTAAGTCGATTATGAATATCCTATAAGGATATAACACATTATGATATGTCATAAATGGTTAGCTTATTAGAGATTTGTAATTTTATATAGTTCGAGAGTGCAGCTCTAAGCTTTTAGTGGAGTAGCGTTAGAGTTGATAATTATGAAATATATATCTAGAATATTGTATTTTATAAATATAGGAGCTTGATCTATATATGTTCATAAGTCCTCTTTGCTAGCTTATAATAAATTCTGTAATAATACGGCATGTTTTTATTACATATTGATGTCTCATGTTAAATTATTAGATTAGATGAAATTTGATAAGATTTGATTTAATAATTCATGTTAGTTTATCGGTTGAATTAATTTTGTAAATTAATTCAAGATAAACATGTTGAATTATTTAGATAATATTTTATTTTCTATAGGATTATCTGTGTATGACTATTTTAATCATATAACTTCTCTATTGGGTTATTTGAATTCAAACTGAGGCTTTATCTAAGATTCCTAAGTGAAAATAAGATATTATAAGGATATCAGATTATCGTACAGGCAGCAGGCCAATGAAATAAGTTTGTCCCAAATTCGGCTTACCAAACATACAATAATCAGTATATGCATTTTTGACGCATTTTTCATCATAAATGCATCCAGACTCAAATTTTGAGGTTTAATCTAATAAAGTTTAACCTCAAATTCGACCGCTATAAATAGGGGTAGGTTTTCTTTGTTAGTTAGATCATTTGAGAAACATAGAGTGAGTACTCTAGTAAGAGAAACTTTGAAACTCCCTAAGAGCTATTGTTCAATATCAAGAATCTTAGCTCTAAGTTTTCTCAAGTGGTTAGAAGGATAGTCACTAGAGGAAAAGCTTTACGATGTGTCACCACCCACACTCCAATCGTGGATAGAGAATAACAAAGAAGACCAGTTAGTTAAAGCTCTTCTGAAAGGTTCTTCTCTTCATTGATTTTTGTTGTTTTCGGTATACAAAAGAGGTTAGTAAAATTTATCATTAATTTATGTATTTAGCATATCAAACTTGTGTTTTGAAAAATATTCTGATTTAAAATTTTTTAAAATCCCGCTACTTATTGTTTTCCAACATAACTTTCAAGCACAAACATTCCCATTTGTCAGATTAACTTGTTTTCTGGATAAAGAGAAGTTTAATGTCCATCTGTTTTTGCGTGTTTTTATTTTCTCATTTTTCTACTCTTATTTTCAATCAGTAACTATTATTTTGCTTGGACAAAATGCTAAGTTGTTACTATTTTGCTTTTGCAAAATCCATCTTCTGTTCCAACTTTGGAAGCCGTAGCTAAGGAACTCTGCATTTATTATCAATTGGCATAATTTTAGATACGCATTTTCTTTTTACTGTTTGTAAAAAGAAATAGTCGATTTGTGGCATTATATCATTAGTATAATCATCATCCTTCTAAGCATTATTAAGAAGATTTATTTTCCTATGTGTATCAGAAATTTATCTAATAAATTTTGAGAGGCATTTTGGCAAGATAACTAATGGTTTTCTACGTGTGACGAAGGCAATGCAACATCTGTTATCCCAAAATTAATCTACTAAGTAAAAGGGTCAACTCAGCGTTCACATTTAAGCTTTCAAGCTTTGAATGTTAAATTACTAAGACACGCTTAGCGACATTTTCTTTTCCTGTGATTTTATAGAGCCTCAGTTCTTTAAGATCAGCTTCCCGAGTTTTTCTATCCTGCAACTCTCGAGGAAAAGCACAAGATATATTAATATTTCCATGTTTTGCACGTAAGATTTTGAAGTTCTTGGAGGTGAAAAGGTAATTGCCAGAAAAAAAGAAAAAAGAAATGGTTAAAAGTTATAAGAATTGTGCACCTTTAAAGAAGCAACTGCCAAAGCTTGATAATCATTTTCCTTGGTAAACAAATATTATCCTTTATGAAAAAAAAAATGCTGTCACAATATGTTGATTATTTACCTTAAAGTATATACTCCTTCCAAAAGTTAATTCCATCCCAGACAACAACAAATTCTTCTCTATGCTTTTCAAAACTATAAATCTTCTTCTCCTAACATAACCCCCAAAGGATAGCTACAATACAAACATTAATAATAATTACAACATCGAATCTCTTTGCGACTCTTCAAGATCGCCCCATTAATTCCCAAATCTAAAAAAAGAAAGAAAAAAAGAATAATAGAATTTATTATTCCTAAATATATTGATTGAGCTTTTTAAATTATTCTCTTTATTAACTTGTAGAACGGCAAAGCTATTGAAATTGGTAAAGAAATAAATCCTCAATTACGAAGCTGGACCACAAAGGTCATGGCACGGGACAAAAAGATCCCTACAACAGGACGATCTCGCTCAAGGCTTTTGAAGTTAATTTGGGTTGATTTGGGGGTATGTAAACCATCATTGTTTCCTTATTTGATAAATAAACGCATCATTTTAACTATTATTATATCTTCTTTGTATAAATATTTCTTTTGGATATATACAAAAAGTACAAAAATACAAGCAACTATCTTACAAGATGATATTGGTCTGCTTGAAGATACTCTGAAGCTATCAAAATATTACTATATTTCAAATGCATTCGTTCGTGCCGTAGAAAAACAATTTCAAGTCGTTGATAACCCATCTGAATGGGTCATTAATGCCTCCACAGTAGTCAGAGAAGCTGAAGATGAAGGAATCATACAACATCCAACCATATTCAATTTTATACAATTTTTTGATGTACAGAAATATCTGCAATCAAAATTCATTTTTGGTAAGTGTCTAAATTATATTTAAAAAAATAATCTTTTATTTAATACTGATGTATCTCTTCATTTTGAAATTTTTTTGAATGATATACATCATTGAAGTAGTGTTTCACATCAAAAAAAAAAAAAAACAAAATTTTTTGAATGTAGTAGTGTTGAGGGTGAGCTCGACGCCACCGCCAAGGAGCTAAACTTCGAGTAGTCGGTTAAACAGCTCAGCAGAGTTATGAGGAGCTTACGACTAACCTCTATGACCATAGATATCATGTACGAGATGCTTCTCAAGGGCCCCTAGGCCCCACCTCATCAGGTTGTCTCCTCGGACTGAGTACCAGCTCGGGTCGGACTATTCTCACTCTAAAGTGGTATTGGAAATCCTTACAAATTATGGTATTGGAAAGACTCAAAGAAGCATATTTAGTTAATAAAGAGTAAGTAATATATCGAGAAGTAAATACTTCAAATATATTTTACATTATTAGTTCTCACACGTAACGCTATTTTGTTATCCTTCAGTTGTAAGCCCGTTTTGTTATCAGTGTGGAACAAATTCGCAATCAATGAGGCTGCTGTTATCTCAGACATTATCACAAGTAATATGGTCATTGCATGTATAAAATTCATAGCTTTTGCATACAACAGTGAGGTATTTCAATACATAATTCTTTCAACTATATCTATAAATAAATCCAACTTAAAAAGGGGGAAAAGCAAGTTTATCTTTAACAACCAAAGAATCAAGTGCTTTCATTATCAACCTAGATATTCGAGAAACAACAGAACTACAAAATTGGTTAGTATTCATTAATTATGCTTATTTAATGTCCACAACGTTTACTAAATGCTATACTAAATATTATTTTACATACTTGCAGTGCAAGTAATGATGAAAATTATCTCAAGAATATAGAAGCACAGACTGCAGAGGCATTCTCTTCGTCAAGACTAGCTTTACCTATACCAGACATGATTATCAAAATAGATGCAATTCAAAATTTACGAGATAATGTAATTTCTAACTGCATTTCTAAATTTAACAACATGCTCAATTTGTTTATGTTTTTAAAACAGTTAATATAATTTTTTTAATAGCTTCTTTTTTAACAGCAAACAACATTTTGGATATAAGTATCAACTTCTATCTTCAATTTCCAATAACGAATTTGGTTCACGGCTTGCTCTATGTTCCAAACTACATCAACAGCTTTTGATCACATTTTTTTATGTGATCATTGTAACAAAAATGCCAGAGCATATCTAAGGCATTTTAACATCCGTTTAAAATCATGTATAATTTTTTATTATTCCTTAGAGAAAAAAATTCTTTTAAATTATATGTAATTTTTTATTATTCCTCAGAAATAATTCTATTAAATCATATATAATTTTTTTATTATTCGTCAGAAAAAAAATCCTATTATCTAACTAACATTTATTTATTTATGACTACAGAGATGTAAGCTTGATGTACATTTGCGAGATTCATCTGGTGAAATAGCAGCCACATTATTTGTGGAAAATGTTAAACTCCTCCTCAACTGCAATTGAAATAATATAACTAAAACCGAAGGTGCCTAAAATTGATGTTACTATGCAATTTATCATAAATTATTTTCAACTATAAATAATATAAGAATTAACTTTTTATAATTTATTTATTGTAGGATATTAAATGAACATTGAAAACTGTATCGAGACTGTCATAAGAAAAGGAGTTTTTCATGTATTTAAGTTTCAAAATCTGAATATCACGAATGCACACAATACAAAAATGTTGTCAACAACATGTTTGAAGTACCAAATCAAAGCTTACAGTGTGATCCTATAGACAAAAGAAAACTCTCTCGAATTATAAACGTTTCTATTATTTCATTTGATGACTACCCATCAAAAATAAAATTGTTTTGCTTGTTTTTTTCCTTTCTCGATGTATCTATTTTTCCGATATAAATATCAACAACAAAACATGCACTATAATAAATTGGAGATTATATGACCCTCATTTAATGACATTTTTCTAAAAAACTGTTGTGATAAGGAAAAAAGTGAAGAATTACACCCGAAAAGACGAAAACCATCATGGTAAATAGTCAGTCTACCACGACGGTTTTTTTAAAAAACCGTCGTGGTAGACAAAGGCATACCACAACGGTTCTTAAAATCTCTTTCCCAACCTCGACAATCAAACTCAAATAAAAAACTCACCTTTCAAATTTGAACACAGATTCCTCCGAAACTACTGCTACTGTCCCTCTTTGCCTCCACCCTTCTTAATCTCCTTCCTAATTGTAAGTTTTTATTAGAAATTAATAAATTATTGTTGATTTTATTGTTTAATTTATGTTTATTGTATTGTAGATGGATATGATTAATAATAATAATAAATTAACAGCTAGTATTCATTCATGTTAATTTAGGCTAATTAGAATCAAAAGCAAATCACTTTCTTCAAACCAAACTGTCTGGTGCCATAAAAAAGTTGAGTTAAACCATCTTCAACAACAAATATTGGGCATCCACGTTTCCACACAAGTTGCTTCCTGTGGTCCCATAGGCAACAACATTTGAGTACTTTTTTCTTTCTGTTTCTTTTTCTTTTATTTTTCCTTTTTTTTTAGTTTTTCTTCTTGTGGACAAAATAGGACTACCATTTTGACAGGATCAAAAGCAAGAGTACTTGGCACCATCTAAACCACAACTTCAATTAGAAACAAAAGTCTGCAAAGCTACCTGTTATATTGTAAGGGAATGCAGATTTGCCAGATGTCAAAGGTTTGGTGTGTCAATCCAAGTAAAATGCTCCATTTGAGACACATGTAATTTGTTCATTCATCTCTTTTTTTTCTTTCGGCAAAATGAAAATTGCAATTGAATTTGTATTCATTTAAGCAGCAGCCTATTAACTATTGTGGTCGTATGCATCCAAACAAATTGACAGTGACCCATGATTTGACAGGCGCGTGTAAAATGCATACTTCACATCTTCAAACATCCATTCCTAAAGCATCATTGGCAGAAAATGAAAAGAAAAATAAAGTAAAATGAAATAAAAAGTCACCGATAAGGAGATTAATTAAAAGGTTTTTTACCCCGTAAGTTCTGACGATTTATAACCCTTAATATTTAGGTTTCTATTTTAATAATATATGAACACTCGAGTTTTTAAATTGTTAATCTCTTAACATTTTTGTCCTATTATAAGATTTGGACATTCAAGATCTTAAGCTTTAAATTTGTTAGCACCGTTGGTTCTTATTTTCTTTTTACTCTTAAATGCTTATAATATGTGTCAATCTTTTTTAAGTATGGCTCATTATTTTTGTCCAAAAATAATGTTTAAATGTCCTAACGTAAAATTGATTATAATAATTATTGACAATAAAAAGATTTATTACAAACAAAAAACAAAACAAGAAATTCATAAATATCCATTTTATTTTATTTTTGGTAAGTTGGTACCAAATAAAAGTGATGCAACTAAATAAATGTAATGTAACAATTAGTTGTTCAATTGTATAATTTTCTTTCCTAATGATGGACAACTAATTGTTGTGTTAGTTGTATTTAGTTATATTATTGTAATTTATACCAGTTTACCTAAAATAAAATGGAATGAATGAAAATTTACTGAAATGATATTTGTAATTTTTTTCAATTTATAATTAATTGATTTATTATCAATAATCATCATAATTGACTTTATTCTAAGGAATTTGAACATCATTTTAGGCAAAAAATAACAAGTTATACTTCAAAAAAACAAAGGAGAACTTTTGGGGACCTTTCTTTAAAATATATATGTGTGCGTGTGTATTTTCGAGACCGAAGAAACAAAAAAGTCTCAAAATATTAATATCTATTATGTCCTTCAATAGAAAAAAGGTCTCCAAGGTACTAATGGTGTAATCAAATTAGAGACTTGAATATCTAAATTCTTAAAATAAAGATTTAGAGTGCCAACAAATTGAAAGTTTAAAAACTTGAGTGTCTAAATTTTTAAAAAGTACTAATATGCCAACAAATTAAGAGTTGAGAACCAAGTATCCAAATTAATAAAAGGAAGACTTAAGTGTCAAGAGTTACAAAATGTGAGGACGTACAGCACAAAAACCCCAATTGAAAAACCTCCAAAATATAACCTTTATAACTTGTGTCTTCTGGTATATATGTAAAACATAAAATTCATTTCTTTTTAAAACACGTTCCGTTAAGATTTTTAACAAATATTGACATGTAATTGGTGTGTGTAAACGCCATTTGCTAAGTTCTTTGCTCTTTCAAGCAAAGAAAAATAAAAAAATAAACATTTTCTTCAGAATTAAGAGCATCTTTATTTAAAAAAATAAATAAACATAGAAAAAATAGACGAAATGGTATTGAACTCGGTCGCCTGAAAGGCGAATCAACCACACCCAACAATGAAGCTCGAGTTCCTCTGGATGAGAGAGACTTAAAATGAAAGGCTTCTTCATAATATAGACATTATATAACCGCAGCATTCAATTAATCTTTCTAGGACGGAACATTAAATTAATATTATGCAGTTTCATGGTATGCTTTTTTTTTTTTTTTGGTCACTTTTTATTGCTCCAAACACTTTTCGAGGACGTGATAAGAGGATGAGCTTCTTATTTATTATAATTTAATGATTAATTTGTTTTGGAAACGAGCTCATTATTTAACACGTTGATTAAATTTTATAAGCTTGACCATCCTGGTTGCCGTGGTAGGTGGCAGCTATGGAGTCCACATTATGAGCGCATGTTTCACGCGCAACATCTACTTTCATTTGATTTCTCATGCCAACATAATTGTAATCATATGTTTATCTTCAAGTTAAGATTTTTGAAAAAGTTGGTTGCAACAAACTCTTTGGTTTAAAATATTGAAACATGTGAAAGGTTTATATTATAGAAATTTTTGCCTTTTACTGTAGCATATGAGAGCTCTATGTTATTCCTTAACCAAAAAAGTTAGTTTTCACCAACTTTGTTAAACATTCTATGAATTGCATTGTTGTACGTTAACCTATTTGTTTTTTGTATAATATATTCCGAACTTTTAATTTTAGCAAAACGCACGCTGAATTTTAAAATCATTAGTAATTGAGATCCAATAGTTATCAAGTTTTAAAAAATGACAATTTTGGTCATGAAATTTGCACATGAATTTCCTTAAGGGTAAAATTGTCATTTTAAGAAAAAATTTTGAAGCTTAATACTTGAAAAAGAGTATTTAGCAAAAATTAAAAGTAATTATTAGGCTTCAATTACTAATGATTTCAAAGTTCAAGGTGTAACAACCCGAAATTTTAATGCACTGGAAATGCATTAAATTAAGAATTAAATTGAGATGAAAGTGCAAATTAAGGAAGAATATTGTATAATAACATGAAAATTATACGGTATTGAAATAATACAGTGTAAGGGAAATACACTGATGAAATTATGCAGTATAAAAATTACACTGTAAAAGTAATGCAGTGTAAGAATTAGACTGCTGTAAAGTCACA
>CAMOHE010049722.1:0-50574 GCA_946598075.1 Artocarpus hirsutus | reverse complement strand
TTGCTCCAAACACTTTTCGAGGACGTGATAAGAGGATGAGCTTCTTATTTATTATAATTTAATGATTAATTTGTTTTGGAAACGAGCTCATTATTTAACACGTTGATTAAATTTTATAAGCTTGACCATCCTGGTTGCCGTGGTAGGTGGCAGCTATGGAGTCCACATTATGAGCGCATGTTTCACGCGCAACATCTACTTTCATTTGATTTCTCATGCCAACATAATTGTAATCATATGTTTATCTTCAAGTTAAGATTTTTGAAAAAGTTGGTTGCAACAAACTCTTTGGTTTAAAATATTGAAACATGTGAAAGGTTTATATTATAGAAATTTTTGCCTTTTACTGTAGCATATGAGAGCTCTATGTTATTCCTTAACCAAAAAAGTTAGTTTTCACCAACTTTGTTAAACATTCTATGAATTGCATTGTTGTACGTTAACCTATTTGTTTTTTGTATAATATATTCCGAACTTTTAATTTTAGCAAAACGCACGCTGAATTTTAAAATCATTAGTAATTGAGATCCAATAGTTATCAAGTTTTAAAAAATGACAATTTTGGTCATGAAATTTGCACATGAATTTCGTTAAGGGTAACAGTTTTAAATGTTTAAAGAAAAATTTTTGTAATTCAGTATTTTCTTACTCAGTAAGTAAGATTACTGTTTTATAATGAGGTTTATGAAAGTTAAGTGACGGGCCGAAAAGGCGGGTCGTCACACAAGGAACCTTCTGCCATAATTAAAAGTTTGGAATGCATTATGCAAAAAGTAAATTGTATAAGATGCAACATTGCAATTTACTCATCTATCTTTTTGTCGTTTGTTGGGCAAATACTTTGTGTTTGTGAGCATTCATTCACACAAAAACAAAGCCCTAATAATAATAATAATAATAATAATAATAATAATGAGATAGGAGCACGATTGAATTAAGAAGATGAAGCAAATAAAGAGATTAAAAGAGGGGTAATGAAATACAATTTCAAAGAAAGCAACACAAGTTTCGTAAAATTTCATTCCACCCTACATACACATTAGTTCATGAGGATCCCACGTGGGAATGAAGACTGTCTGCCCTTGGCCCTTCAACAACTATCACCCCAAAGTTTATTATATCGTCTAAGAGTCTCAGGTTCATGTCAAGGGCAAATTCTAGCCCTATACATAGTTCCCAAATGAGAGATTTTTATTTAAACAAAAACATTAGAGAATTTTTAAGGAATGCTAAGAAAACTGACATTTAGATTTAGGATAAATTATGCTGATACCCCTTATGTTTTATAGAAATTATAGTGACACCCTTTGAACCAAAACTAATTACACTGACACCCTTTAAGCTTGACTCTGTTAAATTTTTATGTAAAAAAACAAAAATAGCCCAATTAACCTAGGCCATTGGTATACAAAATTTAATCTTTGCCATTGGTTTTTTTTTAATGGTTTTTTTTTTAAAAAAAAACCTAAGTAAACTAAGACCCCGCCCCGACCTCCACAACCTCATGTTGGCAAGTTCTCATCCCCCCTCCCGACCTCCAGCCGCTGGCTTGCCCACCCTCTTGAGTCTCGACACCCAGTCCTTACTCCAACGCCCGACACCCCTCCCCTTGACAGCCCCCTTACGCACCCATCTTTTAATTTATTTTTTAGTTGTATGAAATTGTATAATTATATATAGTTTTTTCAAACTTCTCGTTTTAATTTTAACATTTTTAATATTTTTATATCTATTTTTATTTTTTCAAAAAATAACTAAAAACTCTTAATTGGTAGTGGGGTGATTTTTTGTTGGTTAAAATCAATTGGTTCTAATCAACCGAGAGCCAAACACCTAATAAAAAAACAAAAAAGAAGAAGAAATCTACGAATGCTATTTATAAGCCGTTGGACACTTTAATTGGAACAAAAAAATTAAGTTTAAGAACTATAATATGTGAAAGCTTTGTGCTGTAGCTGTTGAAATTTTTATATTATTAAGTTGTTTAGAAGAGTAGATCAAATCAATTGGTTTAAACTGTGAATAATATATAAAACTTTCATATAATATAATAAAAAAATTACTATATAAATTTTTAATGTTATAATTTTCAAATTTAAACTTAAACTATTTTTTAAAATATTTAGTATAATTAATTAA
Source organism: Artocarpus hirsutus (assembly GCA_946598075.1). Classification (NCBI taxonomy): domain Eukaryota; kingdom Viridiplantae; phylum Streptophyta; class Magnoliopsida; order Rosales; family Moraceae; genus Artocarpus; species Artocarpus hirsutus. The sequence goes on along the minus strand of CAMOHE010049722.1, from coordinate 48,435 downwards.
AATTAATTAGTTGAAACTAAAACCTAAAATAATACATAATTGTCTTCTCAAATTAGCCCCGCTTTCCCCGCTCCCATAGATTAGCAGGTGCGGTGGCCCATCGTCGAGTACCCAATTCTCATCATATTTCTCATCATATTTGGCGCGTATGAAACCGACAACTGCTCTGAAGGCCTCGCAGTACAGATGTCCAATTAGTTCAACTCTTTATCCTAACCGCCACGTAGTCCACATGGATAAGGACTCAGTACAGTCATCTCTCCTTAATTTTTGACCTCTCAAGAATCTTCCACGTAAACACACAATCCCATTGGTCCGTCACGAACAGCCCTGTCATAGATCGCTATTTTCAGAGAAGTTGGCGTCGCCCAAAATCTCCCAACTTTCTCTCCTTAAATTTCCTGGCCACCGCTCGCCATCGCCCATTGGCAATTCTTCATAAAGGGAAAAAAAAGGAAAGAAAAAGCTGAAAATCCGTAGATTGTCCTGTCCCTAAATTTTCTCGAGAAATTTTTATAATCAGATTTTCTCGGGAAAGTGCTCGAGTTTGAAGCTCATCGGCCAAGCATTTGGTATTCAGTCGCCGAATTGGCTCCAGAAATGCTCTGAAAAATTAGTGGAAAGAGCAAAATAACAATTAAGAATTTTTTTCACAATTTTTAGGGTTTTACCGAGGAAGAGGAATTTGTAATTTGGAAAGATGACGCTGGATTCGTTACCGGGAAGCTCAGGGTATTTGGATTTGTATCCTGAGAGGAAAATGTGGTATTTCAAGAACCCTTTCGTTCTTAGTCTTACCGTCGTTGCTGGCATCGGTGGTCTTCTTTTTGGATACGACACTGGTAATCCTCAATCCATCGTCAATCTCTCTCTCTCTAGATTTAATATGAGTTTAACTTTAGCCAAAATTTTGGTCCCTTTTTTAATCTGTTATGACAGCACTTGTTCTATAGTGCACTTTTCTCTGCTCTTTTTTTTTTTGAGTTTTTCGAGAAAATGATATAAACAATTACTTATCATTCGTTTCCCTACTTGGTATTCAGACTTTTGGGGTACTTCTGTTTAAAGTCCTTGTATGATTTCTGAACTGTTGATCACGTTAAATTATTGTTGTGACTAAAAATTAATGGAATATGATCAAAATTTGAAAATAGTTGGAAAATAGTGGTTAGTTTATTTCCTTATTATTTATCACTTTATGTAGAGTTTTTGTTAAGTTTCTCGAAACTATGTTAGTCCTTTACTGTGCAGTTGGCTAGTTTACACTATTGTTTTCTCAGAGTTTCTGGGGGAAAAGAGGACATGGATCTTTTTATTTCATACTCAATTTTCTCATTTCTATAATTTGGAGTTGGAATCGAAGTATTTTCCATGAAAAAGAAGAATAATGATAATCAATTAAATTAGTGAACTGCATTAAGAAAATGCACTTTCATGATTAACTATCCATACTCTGTTTTTGAAGGATGAAAATGAGATGTTAAAGTTTGCAGTTTAATATTCTTCTCTTTTAGCTATAAATTCTCACTCCTCTCTTGTATTCCCTGCTGGGTTTCTTTTGAAATTGTTATCTTCTGAAACTGGTAACTACAGGTGTCATATCCGGGGCGCTTTTATATATCAAAGACGATTTCGAGGTCGTCAATAAAAGTAGTTTCCTGCAGGTACTAGCATTTACTTGTAAATTTTCCTCTCCTGGGAAGGGACATATTATTCACTATTTGTTTTTTCGCTAGAAGTTGTGTAAAGGAAAGAGAGAATTTTTAATCTTTTTCCAATCATCTTGTTGAGTGGGGTGGAGAAAAGAACAGTACAAATAGGAACTAATGTTTTACAGTTGCGTAACTAGGTTCATGTGGATCTGATATAAAACCAAGATAGAGAAACAGAAAGAAAGAGAACTCAAAAGAAGAAAAATATGAACTCTCAATATTCAATTATCAACCAAGTCCGAATAGCGAATGCAATAATTACTGGGTCTATTCTTAGATAAATGAACCATATAATTGGATAAACTCAAACTACTTATAAGATAAACTTAACTAAACCTAAATAGTCCTAATAGAGAAACATAATTTAAACTCTTAATTGAAATACTAATATCGTTGTTAGTTTTGATTACTGCCAACGGAAATGGTTGCTTCTCTGATCTCCTTTTATTGCTATAAATTAATCTAATTTTCTAAGATGGCAGGAAACAATTGTGAGCATGGCATTGGTTGGTGCTATGATTGGAGCAGCAGCTGGGGGTTGGATTAATGATGCATATGGACGTAAAAAGGCCACTCTTCTTGCTGATATTGTCTTTGCTCTAGGATCAGCTGTCATGGCTGCTGCACCAGATCCTTATGTTCTTATATTGGGACGACTGCTTGTTGGCCTCGGCGTCGGGGTAGCGTCTGTCACTGCTCCTGTATATATTGCGGAAGCATCTCCCTCAGAAATCAGGGGAGGCCTAGTGAGCACAAATGTTCTTATGATAACTGGTGGACAGTTTCTTTCCTACCTTGTAAATCTCGCTTTTACAGAGGTTAGATTTCTTTCCCATTCGATTCAATTCTTTTATTTTACGGTACTTAATAACATGTTTCCACTTGAAGTAATTATCTCTCAATGGGGAAATTATTGCTATTTTTGCCACCAAGATTTTGTTTTCTGTATTCTCATAATCCTAATATCGGCGTAGACTTGTAAGGGTGCTTTCAATTTGTTTTCTTTTTCTTTTTCTTTTCGATGTGATGTTTTGAAGCAGATGGGGCAGTGGTTCTCCTTATATTCTAATTTAATCTTCAACTGACTCCGATCGGAATTCTGTCAAACCAGTAATAAACTGAAATGCAAAAGCGAATGTTGCTTACACATGTTTTTCTTCGTTTCCTAGATTAGGCTTTGAAGTGACCAGGAAAGATTGGCAAAGCCATTCAACGGCCACTAGAATCCCTCCCTATGGCTTTTACTCGTTCTTTTTTGTTTTTGTTTTTGTTTTTCAATTTCGATGTTATTTTTGTAACCATTTCAAAAGTGATTGGATTTGTTTTTGTTTTTCAATTTTGCTGTTATTTTTGTAACCGTTTCAAAAGTGAGTGGATACTTGGAACATGTTGATGGTAGTATTTCCTTGTTTCTTCTTTAATTTATCGCCCAATAAAAACTCAACATTGTTATTTTAGGATGTTGTATTTCATTTTATGCAAAATTTATTTGCAGGAGAAGAAAAAATTTATTTACTGCTCCTTACAGATATATTACTGGCATGAAAGTTTCTCAATTTTGCAGTTTTCAAGGGGAGCATCAAGATAGAATTTCAGCCTTGCTATTTTAAGATTTCGCACTGAGACACATCAATAAGGAATCTCTTCCGTTCTTCCCTTTCTAATTTAGATAATGCATGTTGCTACGGTTGTTAATAGCATGCTATTAATTTACCATGGTGTAATTTATTCCGTTGCAACGAGCAGTAAACCTGAACGAACTTTTCCTTTATCTTAATAGTCAGCAGCTTATAAGTAGGCTTGTCAAATTTTTTTACCATGTTTTGTTCAAAATTTTTCTACTTTTGAAATGGGAATAAATTGTAAAGGCAAAAACTTATTTATTCTCTGATAAAGCAACAAATATGCAACTTTTTGAAGAGTTCACATATTACAAGCCTTGTCGATAAACTGAATGAGATATATTTGTGCAGATTATGCAACATTTTTCCTTCTATATTTATGCTTGCTTTATTCATTTAAGATCTTGTCCTTGTAGTATTGGACCATTGGTTAGTGAAGTGGAGATCAAGGGTACAAGATGACTTTCTATTTCTTGTACATCTGATGCATCCCACGTTCTTTGTTTCTTAAAGTTACTGTCTTCCACTACTCTCCTTTAACATTTAATTTGCAGGTTCCTGGAACATGGAGATGGATGCTTGGAGTTGCGGGTGTGCCAGCTGTTATACAGTTCTCTCTCATGTTCTTCTTGCCAGAATCACCCCGATGGCTTTTTATAAAGGTAACAAAAAACTCATATCACTACATGTATTTTTTCTTTTGACAAATTTTGTTCTGTCCTGTTCTTTGTTGTACATAGTCATTTTGATTTTAGATGTTATATTCTGCAGGACAAAAAGGACGAGGCAATTTCTGTGCTTTCAAAAATTTACGACTTTCCTCGTTTAGAGGATGAAATTGACTATCTTCACTCTCAGTTAGAAGAAGAACGCCAGAAGAAGAAAGATGTTAGTTATTGGGATGTTTATAAGACAAAGGAAATCAGACTTGCATTTCTGGCCGGTGCTGGGCTCCAGGTATGAGAAACTGCTTCCAGTACCCTCATTTTTAGAAATAATTTGATGTAGAACCAAGAGATAGAAGTGAGTCAGGAAAGTTTGGTTAGAAGTGCTTCATGGTGACACAAGTGGACGTGAGGCATTTATACAGAAGAAAACTGGTCTTGGTGGGTAGTTCTGGTCTGGGGCTCTGGGCTTAACTTGTGCACATTGGGGAACAGGAAGGACTCTATAGGATTGATTAACTTCCTGGATTCAGTTATACTGAGAATCCTCTCGATGTTGATTAATGGTTCCAAAGGATCTAAGATTTATAGGATTGCAAGAGCCATAGGTGTTGAAAATTGAAAAGAAACTTGTATTGGGAAATTATCATCTTGGTACCCTTTTTTGGAATTATCACAAGGGTACCTCAGTGTTCTGATGATATCAATTAGGTACCCAGTATTTTTAAAGTATGTCATACGAGCACCCTCCAAGGTCCATTTTTGGGACGGGAAATTTCCTTTTACCTTTTGGTCTTAAAAATAAAAATTAGAAAGTATAAAATCCTAGAAAAAAAATAAAGAGAGAGAGAGAGAGAGAGAGAGAGAAAGAGAGAAATATCTTAAAAATCCAGCCCCTTCTTTTTTCTTTTTCAATATTTTGACACTTTTTAAGTTGTTCTTTTTTGACCTGTAAAGTTTTTAGGTTCTTGGTTGTGACGAGCTGTGATGCCATGGCTTTTAGAGCTTGTTTAATAGGAGGGACAAGTGGAAGGAGGGGTATGAGCGGGAGAATGGTAGAAGGAGTTTTGGATCCATAGTTGTGTGGTAGGAACAATCAGAGAATGGAATCTCCACTTGAAGTGAGATTTTATATTCTACGAGGAACTCCATTTTTTTCTCTCTTTTTTTGGGTGGATTCCTAGATGGAACATATCCACTTAATTGGACAATAATGCAAAAAAAAAAAAAAAAGTTTTTTTTTCCTTCCCCTTGCATCTTTATAAAAACCGAGCAAGTGACTTTGATTTTCCTTCATCTTTACTACCAAACACGTAACCCCCAAAATAGAAAGGATCTTGCCTTCCTTTTTTTTTTAATTCCTGCGCCTGGGTTGCGCATCTCTCCTTTCTTTCCATTTGGTCACCCTCCTACCAAACAAGGCTTTTGTATTTGTGGGGCCTCTAATGCCTTTAGGATCTTGGTGATGGGTATTTTGATGTTTCTTTCTTTTTTGTTTAATCAACTCTGATGTTTCTTCTCCATGAATATGTGCAAGTAGAGAAATGTTAACCGTTCAGGAACTTCTGCAAAACTTGTTATGTACATGAAGGCAGGATAACGGAATATTTTTGTTTGTTCAGGCCTTTCAACAATTCACTGGTATCAACACGGTCATGTACTACAGCCCAACTATTGTCCAGATGGCTGGTTTTGAGTCCAACCAGTTAGCTCTTTTACTGTCTCTCATTGTAGCCGCCATGAACGCTGTGGGGACGGTTCTTGGAATTTACCTTATTGACAATGCAGGACGAAGGAAGTTGGCCCTCTCTAGCTTAGCCGGTGTAATTGTGTCCCTTGTTATCCTCTCAGGGGCATTTTTCGCTGAATCATCTGGTTCAACAAGTGGACTCTATGGCTGGCTTGCAATTATAGGGTTGACGCTGTACATTGCTTTCTTCGCTCCTGGAATGGGGCCTGTGCCCTGGACAGTGAACTCGGAGATTTATCCCGAAGCATACCGTGGGATTTGTGGGGGCATGTCTGCTACCGTGAACTGGGTTTCAAATTTGATTGTTGCCCAGACATTTCTTTCGATAGCGGAAGCAGCAGGGACTGGCGCTACTTTCTTAATTCTTGCTGTTATAGCTCTGATTGCATTTGCATTTGTGATCGTTTTTGTGCCTGAAACAAAGGGCTTGACATTTGAGGAAGTGGAAAATATTTGGAAGGAGAGGGCATGGGGAAATAGTTCAAACACTCAGAGCCTACTTGAAAGGGGGGATGCGTCTTAGTTTTTATGATCAATTTTCTTATTTTTCTATTAAGTTGTTTTATCTGTGTGTAATTTATTGTCTTATAAACCAGACGTTGCACCTTCAATCTGCATAAATTTACGGTGTTTAGTGGGTGTTTGGTTCTGATGGGAACCTTTGTTATCTCAATAATATGAACTTAGCAAGCATTACATCCACTTCACACACACACACACTTGAATTCTCTTTCAAATTGTGGGCATGAAAATATGTTTTAAGTATCTTGAGAGATTTACATAGATGGCAAAATGTAAACATAAATAAATATATATTTATATATATATAGCCTCGAATCAGCAAACGATTGGTTATTCTAATAATAGCTTCCTTCCTTTTTTTTTTTTTTGGTTATAATACGGACTTGTGATGTAATAATGTAAACAATCCCCTCTTTATCTTCCCCACTTTTAGTCATTTGCTTAACATAGAATGAGATTTTTCTCTTGTTATTGTGCTTGATGATGGAATTGCACTTCTCTCTATGTTACATTTCCTACGAAATTGCAGGTTTTACTGAACTGTGTAGTTCCCTTCTTATGTGTACATCAATTTTGGAATTTCTATGCTTAATGAAAATTGTGCAGGAGGGTTATTGTAGTAACACTTTGTTTGTCTTTTAATATTGACCACTCACGAATCGAATCTGTCGGAATTAGTCAACGGAAATCCAGTTGATTGAACTCACATCAATCCCAAGAAACCATTGAAAGGTCTTCCAGTTGATCGAGCTCATAGGAACCCCAAGAAATCATTAATAACTAATGGTTTAAACTGTAAACAGTGTAAAGTTTTTATATATTACAGTAACAAGTTATAATGTAAAGCTTTTATATGTTATAATTTTAAAACTCATATTGATATTTTAAAATACTCTCTCAAACTTTTTTTATCGTGCTACCTTGACTAAGGTCTGCTCTAAGTCGAGTTGTTAGGCAACAAGTGGGAGCGGAATATGATGCGCAAACCAATAGAAAAATTATCACTTTTCATTAAACACGCGGTTTTTGCCCATAAACCAGTAATGACCCCTACTGTTGATCACACATTATCACTTTTCAAGCATTATTATGATTCCTACTGGTTATTACATACTAAACGCCCTCTTCACTGTTCATGCTATTTGCTATATCAACAATAAAGGCTATTAGAGGTAAAACCTACAAAAGTTATACAAACAATAATCACATATGTTTACTTCTCCTTATTTGCATCTTCCAACTCCCTTCTCATCACTGGTTTTCTTTATTGGCTTGACCTTAACATCTGTAGGAATTAAAAATGAAAAGCAGAGGACGGAACGAATTGTTGACAAACCAAAATTTTCTGAAAACGATGTTAATCAGTAATAGCTATATAATTTTAATTAAAAATAGAAAGCTTTGAGAATTTTTACAAACCTTTTGAAGATTTATTAGGATATCTTAGGTTTCCTTTTTGACACTACGATCTTCTAAACCAAGCCACCACACAATAGAAAGATGAGTGGGTATCAAACTGCAAAAATGAATTAACCTCATACTTTTCTGGATCTCCTATATACTCAACACATGAGATAACAGACTTTTTTTAAAGAAAGAACTCTCAATTTTTTTTTCTCTAAATATTCTGTAAAAGTCACGTGAAAAATTAATGGAGATAACTGTTATTTCTATCTTTTTTATATCTTAGCAATTACTTATTTTTCAATTAATTTTAAATTTGAAGTAACCACTATATCAAATATATAAGAAATAGATATACTCTACATTCCTTATATTTTATTTTTTATTTTAAGGAATCATGTAAACATGATTCTTTAAATTATATATATATACGATATAAGTTAACATGATTTTCATAGAAAGGAATCACGAGAAAATGTGATTTTCGTTGATTATATATATATATATAATTAGATCTTATACATATATTTAAATCCAAAAATAAATCATATTTATTGAAGAATAAATTTTAAATTAATTAATAATTTAATTTTGGGTCCATGTTGGAAAAGACAAAATTGTAGTCCCACTATACATGTGTGACACACAAAATTAAAATCATATTTAAATAATCTTATTATTCAAATATTATCAATTAATTGCTTTAAAACGTATTCAATTAATCTCATTAATTAAATATAATCATTTAATTAATTTAACTAATGCTCAGTCAAATATGACAGCAGTTATCACATTATTTTATGTGTCACAAAGAACATTTTTTTGTGTCACATTAATATCTCAAGTGTAAAATAATTAATTCAGAATTCAATAACTTCAAATTAAATATATAATTCATTCTATGCATTAAATTCAATATAGTGTTATAGAGGTGGCACTGGGGACCTATAGACTTATAAACTAAGCTCCAATAAATTTTGACAATTAATTAAACTCTTTAATTAATGTGCCAAATTTATTAGTTTCAGTGTTACTCCACTAAAAAAACTAAAAATAAATTCTTGAGATTATAGTGAAAATTACTCAAAGAAAATTAACGAGTAGTCTATTGATATAATCATTACATATAAGTTAGTGCTCCATAAATAGATCATGATAAGAGTTAGGTTTAATTTTCGTTTGCCTCTCTTATTACATCCTTATTTTTGAGTTCCAATAATTCTCTAATGAATAGTTAATTCAAAATCTAATTATAAACGAGCGCTCTACTGTTCAAACCTCGAATTATCACTCAAGAGAGTTATTTTTTTAACTTTTATAAGGAAGGAATGGATTCCATATCTGAATAATATTATTCCCAGCCATTATTTTATTATGTTTCTAAAATGCTAAGTTATGGTCTGTGTTTAGACAAATCTTACCGTGCAAGTTAAAAAACATAATGTTATAAATAAGAGTATAATAAATACTCAAGATTAACACTGTCAAATATATGGTCATCATAGTGATAAATTTGAATACTTTATTTATAACGGATGATTATAAGATATTCATAATTTATCTAGTCCAGTCCTATATATAATCTCATTATATAAAGTACCTCCAATATAATATATGGTCATCATAGTGATAAATTTGAATAATTTATTTGTAACGGATGATTATAAGAGATTTATAATTTATCTGGTCCAGTCCTATATATAATCTCTTTATATAAAGTACCTCCAATATAATGCCTTTACATTAATAGCTCAGATAAGACTATTTTATTATAAATGAGATTTGACCATACTTGTAATATTTCAGTAAAGATCTTGAACTTTAATTAATTATTACAGACTATTTAGATTATTATCTATAAATTTTATCCTTATGCATATAATACTTATATGCTAAATTTATAGTCACATAAATAATCATGGAATTTTTTTTATGTTTATAAAAGTATTCATAATACATAAAAGCAACTAAAACAATTACAAATGTTATTTTATTTATTTATTAACAATATATACAATGTCGTAACTTATAAGGCACCAGCTGTTATATGTTAAATTTATAGTTACATAAATAATCATGGAATTTTTTTTATGTTTATAAAAGTATTCATAATACATAGAAGCAACTAAAATAATTACAAATGTTATTTTATTTATTTATTAACAATATATACAATATCGTAACTAATAAGGCACCAACTCCAACCGCATCATGGTGCTAACCTTTATTTTACAATTCTCATCCACTCCAAATGATTCTAAAAAATGATGCTAATGCAATCCATAATGATGTACCAAAAAATACAAAATTTTTATTACCCAACCAACCATCAGGGGAAGCAAATACAACGGGTACACTAATCAGTAAGATTGATGAAGTAGCAATTAATGCAAAAACAGCCAATTGGGAAGCAATAGTCATGTTTCTAATCCTCCAATCGACCAATAAAAGAATTATATACCATTTGATCTCTTTATCAGTCAAAAATTGTAAAAAAATTACAAGTCTTTTCACCTTAATCATAGATTGAGAGTTTGAGTTACAATAAACCCTTTCCTTTTTATATAAAAGAAAATTCTCAAATATTAAAGTAATCCAATTCATGACCATGGTGCAGTTACCAATGAACATTAACCACAAGTATGGATTCCATTATCGAAATTTTGTTCAGGTATACTTGAAATTGATTCAGAAAACATGTGTGACATAAATTGACTTCCTTTTATTTTAATAAATAGACTGGTTAGTGTAACATCAAGACGATTGCTGGTAAAAAAGAATCAGAATAAAAGATACTTGCAACAGAAGAACAACAATGCAAAAGCGCAAAAGCGTGCAATAAATTATCAAGCTAATCATTTCTTCGAAATAGAAAAGCAAGTTTTTCCCTACTTTTAATAAAAGGCTAGTATTTAATTATATGCGCGTAGAGTTCTTGGACTTGTCTTTTCCTTGGTTGTTTACCGAAACCAAAGAGAGAAAAAAGGTGGCTTTTCTCTACCACGTAAAACAAAAGTTGAATATATATATTTATATATATAATATGTAAATATAAAACAGTAAAAGTCGTTGCATTATTGGTGTGAGAGTGACTACAAAAGAACTCTCTAGACAAATCTAAGTGGGGATAGCATTCTTCTCCTCTCCCGTCCACAGTTAAGATCATGCACCGGCATGATTCCCGAGAATTTGAGGAGATTAATCGTGGGAAAAAAATAAAATTGAGAAGTTATATTTTCTTGGAAAGAGAAAAAATGTAACGAAAATGGTGAGAATGACAACTTTACGGGGCTAATTACTCTCCTCTGCAATACCACAACATCTTCTCCCTCTTCTCTGTCCAAAAATCCTGGCAAACATTAGAAGCTCAGGTGACCGTAAGAAAGGCGACGAAGACGCCGCAAGGACAAGTCTCCTTTTCAGTTTTGGTCTTGATTTTTAGCCGTCAGAAAGTTTTGATTTATTTCCCAACTTTTACAAGTGCCGCACATTTAGGTCATTAGTTGTCAAAATATGCCTTAAACAATGCATCTAGAGTTCGTTTGTCTGAAATTGATTTGTAACTATCCTTATTTTTACAGTTAGAGTCCGAAATTATAGGTTCACAAAAAGGACCTGTCATGCATTGTTCTTGTTATTTTTGGAACCCAAGTCCAAGTGATGCACAACTTAACCCCAACTCCCACGCAGAAGCAGGAGCTTTGAAAATGTCCCTCAAAAAAAAAAATTGTGGTGCGTTTGGCATGCTTATGTGGCGTCAAACAAGGGGCTTCCAGAGTGAGGGAGCAGCAAAGAAATGCGAGGATGAACACACCTGAGTAATTGTTGTGTGGGGCCCGGGGATCAAGTGCGTAGTAAATGCTCTCACCGGAAATGCTGACTCGTGTTTCGCGTTGGAATAATTGTGACAAAGACCGAAAAAGACGGGCCACGTGGGTTGTTGGGCTGTAATTGTCTTTTACTGGCTTTGCTCGAGGGCCTCCTTGCCCACGTCCTGATTCACGTCGACAATCATGCATGCTATATCCATGCATGGTATGGATGATCATGATCATATATACGTGCCATTCATGCATACGTAACATAATGTGGTCCATGACTGTGACTGTATGTGGATAAGGAGAAGACACGGTCGATGTGGGACCCAGCAAAGCCGACAAGCTGTGCAGCTGATAAGCATCAAAGATAGCTAGGGTCAGCTATCTCATTCGCCGCCTCAAAAAAACAAAATTATCATACAAGTTATAAACGTAGAAATAAGACAGGAAAATTCAGGATAGAAACCGGAGAAAAAATAATTACAAAGCAAAGAAAAAAAAAACAGAGCAGTGTTATTTATGGCTTGAAGTCATGTGGTTATGCTTTATGCGTCACTGATGCCTGAATCCTGATGGTGATTCACAACATTTTTCAATCCATCGTGAGTGATGTCTAATACGGAGATAAAATAAAGAGCACTCCTACAGAGGGTGTCCTAGTATGAGTAGGAACTCAAAACGCAAGTTCAAATAGTATAGTATGGAGAGTTTAAGCTGATGCAGTATGTTAAAATTAAGAATCTGTTCGGTTTATAGATTTAAATAAAAAATTTAAATTTTTGTAAAAAAAATACTAGAATAAAATAATTTAAGTTATAGTCTGAATCCACAAACCAAACGCACTCTTTGTGTTTGGTTTCAAGTTTTGAGCCTTAACAATTTTATCAAACTTAGTAAATAATACAAGCAATAAATATGAAAATAAAAGCAAAACAACATATTTAGAGTAAAACTTAGTAAATAAGACATATAGTTTTAGAATGTGTAGTAAATAGCATGTCATGAGAACTTGAGTAATATCTCATGAGAAATTGAGAACAAAACCTTAAAATACTCGCCAAAATTTTCTTTATAATTTTATTAACTTTTTTTTCACACTCAAAAAGTAGTTTAAAATTTTAAAGATATAAATACTAATAAAAACTTCATAAATATGAAGGATTGTATTAATCCTATCAGATTTTTTTTATCTCTTGAAAGTTTTGAGTTATAGTTTTTTGTTATATTGAATATATTTGTGTTGTATTCTTTTTCATTTCACCAATATATATAACTTTTAAAAGTTTAAAATATTTTTTGGATATTAAAAAATTAATAAAATTTTGAAAAAAAATTTTGATATATAAAAAATGAAGGATTCCACTGGTGTAATGGTTTCAATTGATTTTTTTTAAATCATTAAAAATACTATTTTTATTATAGTTTTAAGTTTTAATATTATTTTTATAATCAAAATTACCAAAATGCCTTTAACTTTATACTCATTTATCAATTTTTTATTAAAATTCTAACAGAATGATTGTTTTTGTAAATGGTTCATACTTAAGGGGGAGCAAGTGTTACGTTTTGAAGTTTAAGAGACAAAGTATTACAAAAGCTATAGTTCAGAGGAAATTTTTGTAATTAATCTAAAAATATTGAGAAATAATTAAAACTACAATGCCTATTTATGTAATTAATACTTTTGTATTCTACCATGAAATTCTTTGAATCTGCAATTAGAAAATGGTGAAACTTGTGTTCCTTTGTTGGCATGTGTTTCCTCTTATTTTTGTGTCCAAACATTAAAAATATAACATGAAAAAATTGGAAATATATATTTGTTGCGTAAAATTGTATTTTTGGAGGAGGCTTTTGGTTTTCACCGGTACTTACGAGAGCAAAATCTTAAAAAAAAAATTGAGAGAGAGATGAAAAAGTCGTGGTTAAGTTAAGGTAGCGGTTAACAATGATGTTAATTTGATGAGTTCTATTCTAAGTCTCAAGTGAGCTTTTCCTCTTTCGGTTTCAACGTCTGTTTTTTGTTCTTGTACTTAATCTATTTGTTATTGGTGGATCCAGTTTTTATCTAGGCCATTTTTTGTAATGCCCTAACTCCCATGAGGTCCATCTTACAAGACTCCCGGCATAAGTAGATTTTATACTTATCCCTCGTTCCTACTATATCCTCCGGGCCCCTTTCAACTCTCAGGGTTGCGTCTCCAATACTTGAATCTAAGAATTCATTGCTTATAAGGTTCTTAGTTCAAAGGTTAGACTCAAATGGAACAATACGTCCAAGTAATAAGTATAAAACCTACAAAGTAGACCCTATGGGGAGTTGAGGTGTTATATTTTTGCCCATAGTGAGGGTCTTTTACAACTTTGTTTTTTCTTTCTTAGTTTAAATAAAGTTTCATTTTCAAAAAAAATAATAATAAGAATGCTTAGGTTTCCAAAAAATAAAAAATAAAAAAACTCTTCGTTTAGAAAAGAAAAAATAGAACTCTCTTAAACTGCAACAAAACAAATACACAAGATGGGCCCGTCTACTATTTGCATTCCTACTAATACAGGAATTGAAAATATTCCTTCTTCTTCTCTCCTTTTTTTTTAAAAAAAAAAAGAAGTTTGGTTCGTCAGCCATTAATTTCAGTTTTTTATCCAAAAAAAAAAAAAAACATAAGAAGAAGATTATCTGTCCCCGTCAAACTTGAAGAGCCTGGTTTGTCAACTTGCACTACTCATATTCTAGCTTTTGATTCATCATATCCCCTATTATTTGCAACCAAGATTTGTATTTTGCATGATGGTCTGGACATAATATTCCAACTCATCATATTTCTAAATTAAGTAGGAGTTAACCTGTGACAAACAAATAAACATTTTGAGTGGTAAAAGAAACGAACAAAATGAAGCACAGGGGTAATTCACACTTCCTTTATTTCATTTTTGCGTAATTTGTCTGGTTAGTTTTTGAATTATGAACATTATGAGATTTTATTTCTAAATTTTTTTTTACCAGATTACTCCTTGAATTTCTTTTTCTGGAAATTTTGGTCCCCTATCATAAATTGAAGTAGAATATTTTGTAATTTAACAAAGATAATTATATGCTCATCATGTGGATAACTTGAAATTTTATAGATATTGTTAAGTGTAAAATGTTCTCTTTAATTACGTTAAAATGCTTGAAATTAAAATATTTGGCACTTAATGTCACTATTTTTGTAAACTTTCAGTATTATGCAAGATGAATATAATTGTTTACGTTAATATATTTGTCAATCTGAGTGGAATGAACCAATTGCACAGAAAAACCTAAGTTCAAGGAGCAATCCAAAAAAAACAAAAAAATCGATTGTATACTTGCTTCATTTGGAAGAAGCAAGAAAAAAAGAGAGAGAAAAAGTTTTTTTTTTTAAAAAAATAATATCATGTTATCTCGGTTAATTTTGGTTTAATTCAAACCCCTTTTGAGAAAAAATGATGATTCCACCACTGCAAATATATAGTATGTTACATATACATTTATGTCTATGGGTATTTTCTATGTTTGTCCAACTTCTTGTTCATATTTCAATACTAATTTGTGCTAAGTTTCCCAAAGTTCCAACCAAATAAATAAATAAATAAATAAAGGTTGACTAACAAAGGAAAATAGAGGATATAGAATTGTGGTGTGTAAACTCATAGGCATGGCTGGCTCAATACCAAACTTTACAGCAAACAAAGGCAGGTGGCTTTGGCTGAAGATTTAGTGGCTAATTGGAATGTGATTAAAATAAGAGATCATAATTGATTTGGTTGACAAATAGAATAAAATTGCTAACTATATACCTATCACAATAATGCTCATATAAACATCATATATAAGATTTGGGATTTACTCAATCCAACGTCAAGTTGATGAGTTTGCCATGTGAACATGGGAAAAGCCAAAGAGCATTATTCTCAAAGATACCGAATATATGTAAATATATAAATATAATATTGATCATGATCAAGACCCTGTTGGGCTCAGCTTATTGGAGACGCTGACCAAGGCTATTGCGATGAATTGCACTTAAAAAAACTCAACCTCCACCACACAATTGGTTTATTTTAAAGTTAATTTGTCAAAAATATGATATATTTGGTGGCGGATCCATGGCCTTTTCTTTTTCTAGGTTAAGAATATTCCATTATTGTTTTTGATATTATGGAGCACTAAATGCCCGATTTTGGCTTTGGTATTATCTTCATTATCCCCGTTAATAAACGAATCAAGCAACATTTGATTCGTAAATTATTAGTATTTAAAAATGTTAATTTAACAGAGAAGCTTATAAACTAGTTTTAGGGTTAGATGACTTAGATGAACTAATATGGTAAATTAATAACTTTTATACAAGCAGTCAAGATCTGTTGTTTCATTTTTCTCTGCCAATTGAAGCCTCGTTAAATTGTTTAAATATTTTAAAATTAAGACAGAAAATGGATACAGCATATCTAAATAAGCTTTACGTTAATGTTGTAGTTAATTAGAACCTCTAGATTTATTTTGTAAAATGTTTGACTGCATAAACATGTGTATGTGTATCTGCTCATAAACACAAGCTAGAAACATGACATCGTTCAGCCCCTCTTGTTTTTTCCTCCTCCTCGTTTTCTGTGATTTTGCCAGGCTAAAACAAGACCCACATGTATTTGGAATCGCACACCAGAGACAAAAGGAGATAAAACCTCACGTCTCTCATGTGGCAAATCAACAATCCCACTTCATTTTTTTGTAGTCTAGCAGTACTTTAGAATTTTTCTCTTTTTTCAAAGATTATATGATAGGTATTAAAAAAAAAAATTGCACCGATAATAAAGCTCTGTTTTCTAGATGTCAAGTCCATATCAATTTTTGGTTTTGTATACTTTTTGTTCAATTGTGATTTTCATCAGACTTAATTTTTAGAATCTCACAATGACACCTTATGGCTAAAAAATTATTTTTTATGTGAATAAAAACTGAAGTTCTATCTAAGATTTATATGTAAAATAAGAAATTTTAATATTTTTATATTATCGCTTAGTCGGTAGGCTAGTTGTCAATTTTGACAAGCCGACGTCGTCAATTCAGTAGGTTAATGTCAGAGTTCGATAAGCTGACCGTACGATAATCCTGTTACGTATTTTTTACATGTTTTTTATCAGAAGTTGATCTATACTCAAATTTTGAAGCTTAATCTGATAGGAATTGCCATAACTCAATGCGAATACTTTTCCTTATCCTTTTACAGGCCACACATGCCTTTTTACCCTCTGTGGTCCTTCGAAAAGAGTCATTTTCCTTTCTGGTGGGAAGGGGGGAAAGAAAAGGAGTGGATTTGGCTAGATTCCTTTGTACAAAAGCAACCAAGCATATAACAACTTTGCACCTTTCCTTCTTTTTTTTTTTGTAATTTATTTTTTTATTTGTTTGTTTGTAAAATTTTTTTTTTTTTAATTTTTACTACTGTCTTGGATTTATGGTGTTTTGTCCACTTATTATTTGATTAAATATCCCCTCCTAGGTTTGCTTGACGGTAATGTCGTGTTGGCGTTTGTATTTATCTTAATGTGAAAAGAGGATGCAAACATCAATTGCACTCATACAACCTCTTATTATAAGAAACACACCGACAATAAAACAGTCTGTGAACTCCAATGAAACACTCACTCTGTAAACAGACACTCAAAGAACAATCATACACGACTCCTCAAAATAGAAATATCTAATCAAATGATGCCATGAATCCTATAGCACTAGGCCGCACAAAAGGCAGCTAAGAAACTACACAACCAAACAATTATTAAATGAGGCGAATGCAAAAAAACAAATTGAGGTAAAAACTATCCTTATTATAACCAAACAACAGATAAAACGGCAAAACCTCTAGTAGAGACCCAGAACAACAACAAAAAAGTCAGACACTGATCGAAGAGCAAACAAGAAGGTGCAACCACCTAACACGACACTTCTGACACCACCACAGACTATTAGCACCGGCTTTATTTACTAGGTTTGAATACAAAATGATATGGCAATTGGTTCAACAACATCTGCACAGCCAGGTCAAATACTATTTGCCAACTGTTTTCTCACAAGTGTATTGCCAATTCATTGATTAATAAGTACGTACTTGGTTTTGACAAATACCTTAATATTGAAATAAATATTACAGACGCTTCATTATGCTACAAAGGGATTGTAGAGATCGTTCTTGCCCTCTGGTAGACAATCACTTTTTTTGCGTGGTTATACAATCATTTTTGTTTAATTGTTTTTAACCATGAAAGAAAGTCATATAGATGAAGGTTGATTCACCCACGTAACAAAAAGGTGATGGTTGACAGCTTAATGTCAAAATATAATATCTTAATCTATGACATCTTATTATCTTTCAAGCTTTAGTTGGCTCCTCATTCTTTGGGACGTAAGGAAAATAAGGAAAAAAATTTGTAGATATCAAATAATACAATATTTATTTGTTTGAGGACTAGTGTTGAAGACATCAACACTAATTCTTATTTTTATTATTAAATTTGAGTTGTCATTTTCTTCGTCAAATTAAATAGTATTCAATATAACATTCTCTCAAAAGAACGACAACTAATAATTGGTATAGAAAGGTAAGATTAAAGTTACTATCTCTAGTACTATTCTTGTTTAAGAATTAAATAATTCAATATTTACAAATTACAAATTGTTATTTAGATTTTCTATAATTAACATATGGTGCTAAGAGGGGTGAAGGGAGTGGGATCGCCGAAGTTTTGAGACTGCCTATGGGCACATCGCTGGGCTCTCGACCCTAAAGTTTGGTCTCCAAGCTCGTCAGACAATGGGCTTTTTTTTTTATGGTGGGGGCAATTTATAACGCGTAGCTTCTATTGGGACGATTGAGGGTAGGATAGAGGTTGGTGGTTGTTGGTTTGAGACATTGTTATTGGTGCATTTAGAGGGTGTTCGGTTTAAGGCTGTTTACACTACAATTTTAGTTATGAACAGTATAAAATTCTCGCATATTATAGTAAAAACAAAAATGTTACAGTGTAAAGCTTTTAAATGTTACAATAAAAACAGTTTGCACCAATAGTTTCTACCACCTGCTAAACACCCTATTCACGTCTGGCAACCAAAAAATTTCCGAGGGTTTGATTAGCATGGTAGCGAGATTCTTGTAGTGGTGGCAGTATAGTCTTTCGATTGCGATGTGAGTGTTGCGAGAGGCGATGCTTTAACTACAGTATGCATCCCTCCGATTGTTCTGCTTTCCTTGGTGGCTTTTTGATTTTCGTTGGTTGTCTCATCACCAGAGGTTTTCTCATTAATGCCTGGGCTTTTTTTCCCCCTTTTTTTTTTCTCTGTGTTGTGATTTGTAACAACTATGGTTTTATCTAGATTTAGTATTCTGTTTGTATTGTTTTCTAGCGTTAGGTTGTGTTTAAGGTCTGCTAGATTTGTTTCTTAGCGGTGTTTTGTGTGGTTTTAGTGCTAGTGGTCTTTTAATTTCGGTGTATTGAATTTTTTTCATTGATTGTGGAGGTTTGTTTTAAGAATATTTATGTACTCAATTATTTGAAAACTTATTTAGATATCTGATTTTGGAACTTAGTACACGTCATTTATCCTTAAACTCCAGTTTATTGGTATTTGTATTTTCTTAATTTGGAATATATCACCCTTCAAAAAAAAATTTCCCTTCATACTAAGGAAAACAAAATTCGGAGCACCCCATTTGATGGGTGTCTTTCTTTTATTGTGATAAAATAATGGAAGACTCTTTTTGCCCCTGTTTACAGGAGCTTATCACATGCTGTCCTCAAACTTCCGCATCCAAACAAAAGATTGAACAGCCGAACGTGAAAGAAACAACATGGTGGACCCCACACTGGTGTGACCCCCTAAACTGACAAATCAACCCGTCACCACGTGTCCCATCCCAAAACTGTCATCGTGAACCTCTCAACCTCCTCGAATACAGCCGTCTATGACACGTCACCTCATAGACACCCAACTTCATCATGTATGCCTATCCCATGCCATGACCATGCGTCATGAATAATACACATACATTCATGTTGAAGTTATCATTATCAATTTCTCTAATTTACGGAATAGTGGCAGAGATGCAACAAGAGGTGGATCTATATATGTATCTTGACACAACGATGGATTGGGCCTATATGGTTTATCATTGTCAAAGATATAGTCCAGCTCATAAATATTGGTGTGTTGAGATTAACCAACATATATAAGCCAATAGATCGACCTGGCATGGCTCATGAAAAAATCATGAGTCATGTTAGGCTTGGGCTTAGCCCGACTTGACCGACATGTCCAGACTCATAATAGGATGGCCTATTTCGACCCGTGTAAGACTTATATAGGCTCATAATAGGCCAGCTCATCGAAGGTCTATTGTGGCCTAATTTCGTTTATATATATATATATATTCCATATTCATTCACGGGTGAACATGATCGAGTGGCCTTTTGTAACAGAATGCCTCACGCATCAGATCATGACAAACTTCGTTTTTTGGGTAGGCATGCTTTCTTATTCTAAGAAACAGAGCTACGATAAAGCCTTACACATCACATCACAGGAGGCCTAGCAAGCTCTTTTTTCTTTTTTTTTTTCTTTTTTTTAACTTGTAGGCATGTTTTGCTTCTAAGAAGCAGAGTTGAGACTCAGATATTTAGTCTGTAGATCATGTATTATCACATCAAAATACTAAACATTTAATATATATATATATAATTATTATTATTTAAGGCATATAAAAATTAAATATTATATAATATATATATATATATATATAAACATGCCATATTCGCTCGCCAGTGAACATGGCATTAGATATCTCAGTACAATTATAAAAAGGACGGGCGTAATATAGAGGCTTAAAAGGAAGGCCTGTAATGTGCAAAGCTGAGACTTCAAGTCCTTGGCGAATTGTCTAATCAAATCATATTTTAAAAAATTTTAAAAAGATTTAAAAAATAAATAAGAAATAAACTTTTTTTTACCTATAAATAGACGTAGAAACTTCACAAGGATACTTATTCAACAAATTTCTTAAATCTTGCGTATTGTCTACTTTTTTTTTAGTTTACTTAGAGTTCTTTAGAATGAAAAAAAAATTGAAGGCATAATTTATTTCATTTATTGTTCATTAATTTTATATTGTTATTAGTTAATTTTATTATATAATTTTTTTATTAATAGTGTTACATTAATTTATTGTTATTTTTTATTGAAGCAATGACATTATCACATGGAAGGAGAGCCAATGTTGCAAATTTGGTAATCAACAAAGAAGAACAATTTGATGATCCACTTGAAGAAATTGGAGTTGACTCACTATCTCAAGCTGGTGGCTCATCCGAAGCGACTAGTAAAGGCAAAAGGAAAGTGTAATGAACTTCACCAGTTTAGAGTTATTTTAATCTAGTAATGTATAGAAATGAGAATAGTGTAATAGAAGAATGTGCAATTTGCAAAGTGTACAAACAAAACTATATAGGCAAATCCTCTTATGGTACTGGTCACTTAGGTCCGATGGTAGTGTTTCCAATTGGTCATATGACCAACAAAGAGCTAGAGAATGGCACGCTAGATATTTGGCTAGTGCTCAACAACCAATTAGTCTTCTGATGATTTGACCTTTGAGGAGTACATTTAAAATGCTTATAATCCACAAAATAGGCGTGTTTCAAAAACTACCATAAGAGCTAACACCATAAAAGTTTTTCATCCATTGAGGGAAATTTAGTAATTGAATTTAGTTCATTCACTGCATCTGTTGCATGCACATCTAATTTATGGGAAGGTCGCACTAAAATTAGTTATATCTATGTAACTGCACATTATGTGGATAAAGATTGGTCTTTTCAAAAAAGTTTAATTGCATTTCAACCAATGCATTATTCGCATGATGCCAAGGCCATCATGGAAGTTTTTGACTTTTATGGTATTAAAGAAAAGATTTTGAGCATCACATTTGATAATGCATTTGCTAATACTGTTGCTATTAACCTTTTCAAGACAACTTTGAGACCACAATAGGGCAGAACACTTTGTCACTAAAGATGTGCTTGTCATATTATTAACTTGTGTGTTCAAGATGGTATGAAATATTTTTAAGGTTATTTGGAAAATATTCGAATAGCCTTGGGTTACATAGCAAGTCTTAGCTTTCGAATTGAAAATTGGTTAAACTTTGCGAGAGAGCAAGCATGAAACCCAAAAAAATTCCTACTAACGTGGGACACTAGTAGAATTTAACATATTTGATGCTAAACGTATACCTACCACACAAAGAGGTCATAACCGCGAATTATAACTTAAAGAATCCAACTAAGCCGCTATAAGAATTTGATTGGCAAATTGCTTCATGCTTCTACAATTTCTTAAAGGTTTTTTATGAAGCCACTCTCCAACTCTCAAGTGTGTAGTATCCCACCTCTCTGCATGTATTACATAAATTATACAACATTGCTGCAACCTTCAATATGCATAGAGATTTTGACTATTTAGGGAATCTGTTGAGTTTATGGAACAAAATTTCAAAAAATAGCAAGAGCGTGTTCCATCTTTGCATTGCATAGCCGCTGTAGTGGATCTAAAAGTTAAATTAGCTGGTGTTGAATATTTGCTTAAGGGTATAGGGGAAAAACTGAAAGTGCATTCTAACATCATAACCATTCAAAACGTGCAAGCAAAAGTTAACAATATTTTTACTACATACAATGAAAAATATGGATGAGGCCTATGATGACCCGCCTTTTCAAGCAGTTACTTGACTTTCTTAAACTTTATTTTGTAAACAATAATCTTACTTACTTAGTAAGAAAAATACGGAAATAAAAATTTTTTTTCCTCAAATGGATTCTTAACATATAACCTTTAAAAGAATAAAAATCCTTTATCAAAACTTAATTTCATAAAGGAAATAATGACTATTTCTCAAAACTTACTTTCGAAAACCTGACATAATAACATCAATTTCTTAAAAGTAGTAACAACGTAATTATAATCATTATGTTTAAATGAAATCATAATTTTCAAAATTTAATCCTTTGCATACTTCACAGCATCAATTTTCTTAAAACATAATCATAATAATTTTCTCGAAACATTTCCTTTGAACAGAGGAATAATTATTTTAAAAACCACTTTCTTTAAAACATTTCTTTATGTAAATAAAACTATTTCAAAAGAATTTTAAATGAAATGATGGAATAAAATCATATTAAATGCTTTTCATAACTTCCTTAAAACCATCATAATAATTTCTCAAAGCATAACTATCTAAACTTTCATATTAATAAATTCATAAAACATATTCATAAAGTTCTTTCCTTTAAAACGTTTTTCATAAATGTTTTTCATTAAACATTTCTAATATATATTTTTTTTTTATAAAACGTCCTTCGTAAACCTTTCCTTGAGAACATAAAAATGTTTTTCATAAACATTTATGTAAAACAAAAGCATACATAAATTCATAAACTCATAATGCGGAAATATTATAAACTGCGTAGTGGTATCCATACCTATTTTCACTATTCGTCTGCTGCTTACCACCGCCCAACAAATGTTGCTGACAGGTTTTTTTTTACCTAGAGCATGAACATACTTAAATGAGTTTTCACTCAGTAAGTAGGAAAACAGTCTCGCAAAACATAATTTAAAAAAAAACATTTTAAATAAAAATAATATGCATGAACATTTAATGATGTCTTATCAACTTGTTTTATGCTTAATTATTTAAACCATAACTTATTTTATTACTTAACTTTTCTTATCTTATAAACTTTAGTGTTCGTACCAGCTTCACTAATCATGAGATCTTTAACATGATGCTTCCCTTGTGGAAGACTTAAGACCATCGAACACCGAGGTCTTACTTTAACTTTATTTGTGTACCTCACATTTAGGAGGTCACAACTTTAACTTTACTTTTAGTACCTCACAACAAGAAGGCTGGTATAATATTTCTTTTTTATCTTTGTTTTACCTTCTTTTTAACCTTAGTAAGCATATTAAATGCCATCACATTATATGCAAACTCAATTACAAATCATAACTTGTACTCTAAAACTTATTGCATAACAAATGCAATTTAAAATTTATAACTTAAGCCGTAAAACTTTATGCATTAATAAAATGCAAACATACTTTGAGCATGATTATTGCAAATATATTGCAAATCCATATTACGTTCATCACTTTACATGATCATACCAAAACATGCCATGGTACATCGTAACATAATAATTCAAATTATCATAACATAACAGCACATTATAATATACACAATGAAACAGTTCACCATTCATCCATTTTCATAACTTTTTATGAACACATTTAAAACACTTTATTTTAAAATTATTCATACTGTAGGCGAGATTCTTACTGTAACACCCAAGCATTTTTACTATATTAAAAATGCATTAAGTTAAGGATTATATTAAAATGAAAAATATAGTTTAAGGAAAAATATTGTATAATAACATGAAAAATTATACAATATTAGAATAATGCAGTGTAAGAATTGGATTGTTGAAGGATATGCAGTACAAAAATTGAGACTGTTTAAGTTAAAGCAGTATAGGAATAATACTGCTTAGAGAATATGGATGAATAATAAATGTTATGTTTGGCCTCCAAAAATAAACCAGAGGCAAGTAAAATATTTTATATAGTCTAAGGATAATATGTACATTGATTTGACCACGACAGTGTAAGAAAAATACTGTGTGGTGAAAAATTACATAGTGTAAATTTTTGGGCCCCGCAAAGTGGACACCCAACCGAATTTGATTGGGCCTCCAAGCTTAGAAATGTGGCCCAATAGCATGTCGCCACCTAGGGTATCCTTATGGATGACCATGAGTAACCAAAGTGGATAAGTGAGCATTTAATGTGATTTTATAAAAAAAAACTCTTCTTCTCCTCCACAAGTCCCACGACAGCCATTGAAGGGGGATTCTCAGAAAATTTCTCAGCCCCAAAACTTTGCAAAAACAACCCCACTTAAGCTCAAGAGGTGAGATTCAAGGATTTTTACAAGTTTTAAGGTAAAATCCTAAACTTTTTAGCAAGTTTTCAAGGGATTTTTCATGAGTTAAGGGAGAAATTAATTCATGGTGTTTTGCATGAAAATGAAGCCTAGGAAGGAGTTCAAGGAGCCTTGGAAGGTTAGAAATCAAAAGAGTGTTATTTTGGTAAGTTTTAAGTTTCAAAGTTTTGAAATTTTGTAATTTTGTTTTAATTTTTACTCCTTTGAACCTATGTGGGTTCTTGAGCATGTATTTCATGAAAGTTCACGGACATGCGATGTATGGCATGTTGAAGTTGTGAAATTTTGGTTTATGGTGTAAAATGTTTGTTTTTGCATTTTTTCTAATTTTAGCACTAATTTGGCAAAAATAATGATTTAGCATGAAAATGATTGAAATAAGGGTTGAAACTGCTCTTGTAAAGGTAGAGATGTTGATTAGAAATGAATTTTTACAAAAATGTCCCAAGGACTAATTTGAAAGAAAAAGTTCTTTCTCGGCAGATTTAAAAATCAGCCAAAAAGTCCCTCTAAACGTGGAAATTTCAGGAAAGTTAAAACATAAATGTTGTAGATATCAACAAAACTGTTAGGCATGAAGAGCAGGTCGTCGAAAATCTCTACCGATTGTGAGATTTTAATTTTACAAGAATTTGTTGAAATTGTGAAAAATTTTTAAAGGGCACAAATGTTATTTTTGCAAAGGATTTTGAATATGGTATTTTTAGCAAAAATATTCCTTATGAAAAATGGGGACTAATGGTATAAAAAGATTATTTTTGGTTCCAGGGTAAAAATGCAAATATTTTTGTATTGGGGCCAAAACTGTAAAATGATGTGAAAACTGGGTTTTCACTAGAGAACGTTGGTTTCCTACACTGCTGTAGGAAGTAAGTATTATAGATGCTAAGTTTTGAGGATTTAAAGTTAGGCAAGAAATGAAAGAAAAACGTTAGGGGCAAAATGGTCATTTTGTAAAAATAGCTACAACGAACCCGAAACGCTCGATGTTAGGAAACGCTCATTCACAGAAATTTTTTCGTAACATGTAAGAAATGAAATGTTAAAGTTAAGCGATGGGTTTTATAGAGTTACGAAATGGACGAAAACCCTTTAAGGGTAAAATCATCATTATCAAGGAAACGGCTAAAGCTGAGTCAAACATTCCAATTTAGCATAACAATCTTAGATGAAAAATGTTCTGTAATACGTTAAGTAACGTAACCGTCATGGGTGATGAGAGATTTAATAAGGGATGTTTAAGTAAATGAAAGGTAACCCAGTGGGTTACAAGGTTAAAGGGAAAGGTGACCTCAATGGGTTACAAAGTTAAGTAAAGACAAGGGTAAACAGATAGTGTACAAGTGAAGTTAAAAAGAAAAGAATAGTTAATGTTTACGTTTTGTTATCAATCGAGTAGATTGATGAAAAGAAAGTTAATTAATGAGTCTACTATCGTTTGATCAGGACACAGAAGCCGACTAATGGAAGGAAAAAGAATGAGAAAGAAACGGAATAGAGAACGCTATAGCATAGTCCAGGTAAGTTTCAAACCTCGCCTACAGCATGAAGTAAATGATTTTCAAATACTTATATATATGTTTGCAATTGTTGTGTAAATTGTTTTTAAAGTATATTCGTATTTGTTATATAAGAAGTTTTAAAGTTTAAATCAAGGTTTGCAATGCATTTGTAATTTTTATTTTTAAAGTATGATAGCATTTTGCTAATGCATAAAGTTTTACAGTTTAATTTATAAGTTTTATAATGCATTTGTTATGCAATATGTTGCATAATGTTATGCAATAAGTTTCATGATAAAAGTTATGATTTGCAAAATGTGTTTGCATTATATGATGCATTTGTTATGCAATAAGTTGCACTTGTTATGCAATAAGTTTTAGAATACAAGTTATGACTTGCAAAATATGTTTGCATTTTATGTCGCATTTGTTATGCAATAAGTTGCATTCGTTATGCAATGGATTTTATAGTACAAGCTATGATTTGCAAGTGTGTTGCATATGATGTAATTGCATTGGATGTGCTCACTAAATTTAATAAGAAGGTAACGTAAAGATAAAAAGAAAGTGTCGTACCATCCTCTTTATTATAAGATAATGAAAGTAAAGTTAAAGTTTGACCTCCTAGATGTGAGGTACATAATATCGATGTTCGATGGTTTCAAGTCTTCCACAAGAAAAATATCATGTTTATAATCTTATGATCGATGATGTTGGTACGGACACTAAAGTAAGATACAAAAAGATAAAGAACAAGGATAGAAAGTTTAGGTAAGATAATGAAAGATAAGGACAAGGATAGAAAGTTAAAGTAAGATAAGGAAAGTTAAGGAATGAAGATAGAAAGTTAAGTATGAAAAGAATGTTCATAAGATGCTCATAATTGAAGTTCATAATTGAGCATAAATGGAAAAATGTTTTTTGATTTTATTGGTTTTCCTTGTTACGAAACATTTATATGCTATGGAAAACATTTTAAGGAATGTTTTATATTGAGTGTTTATGAAAACATAAATGATGTTGATGAAGAGCAATATGAGGATTGTTTTATGTTAAATATTTTATGAAAAGCACTTATGAAAAATGTTACAGAAATTCTTTATTAAAATGTTTATGAAAAATGTTTTATAAATGTTTTACAAAAAATGTTTATGAAAAACGTTTATGAAAAATGTTTCAAGAGAAAGGTTTTTATGAGGAAATATTTAAAGTATGTTTTAAATGTTTGTGAGTTTATGTTTGAGCTTACTGAGCGTAAGCTCATAAAAAGTTTTTCATGCTGTAGGTAGCCTTACGGGTGACCAGTAGGACCCGCTAGAAAAGCTGGGTGCTGCGGAGGGCAGATACGAAGATTTGGGTATGGATACCACCATGTTTTTGCTTTCGCTACTTAAAGAAAAGATTTTCTACTATTTAATATAATGTTTTCAAAGTTTTTAGAAAACCACAGTTTTAAGAAATATTTTCAAGTTTTTATATTTTACGAAATGTTTTATATTATCACAAAGTTAAATTTTAAGTTACGATTCAGATAAATGTTTGTTATTAAGTTTTAAGAAACGATTTGAAATGGTTTTAAAGACAAGTGTTGAGTGAGGCCTCAACTAGAATGACGACAGTGGTCGCAATAGTTTTTAAGTACTTTTTAAAAAATGTTTAAAGTAAAAAAAATTAATTCAGTATTTTCTTACTAAGTAAGTAAGATTACTGTTTAAAAAATATGTATATGAAAGTAAAGTGACTGCCCGGAAATGCAGGTCGTCGCACTTACTTACCTGGACTTCAAGCTAAGCGGGTCCAGTTGTACCTCGTTGTATCTACAGTATGCGAAGCATCCTCTGCACTACTCCTTAAGCGACCATAAATGGCTAGGAATGCTTTCTAGAGATCATACATTGCTGGACATGTCATTTTGAACTTCGTTGTTGTAGTTTGAGTCGCCTTGTTCGCGTTCAGAGCGTCGAAATGAGTCGGAAGGCGGTCTCGGATCGTCAATTGGAGGTTTGGATCATAAAATCACCATTGACTGGCCGTTGACTACTTTGACCAGCGTCAATCGGGCTCCGTTGGCAGTTGGTCTTGGGCCTACCCCCCCTAATTCAACCCTTCTGAGTCCAATGATAGTATCAATTTCACCTAATTTTGCCTTTAACATAGCAGGTTGAGCTCCACATTCTTGGCCAAAAATGGAAGCTTGGATGGCGGTGCTCCGGCCGTGGTGGACCAAAATTGGTCGAGGGGTTTTGCTAACCATCCTCCTTTGAGTGTTTCCCCCTCATCAATTTGAGCTAAAGCCGTCGGATTTATAGAAAACGCAACCATCCACAATGGTGGCCGATAGCATTCATGAAAGTCCAGCGAGGCGGCCTCCTTTGGTGCAATTGATCGAGGGAATTCACTCCCCTTGATCCTCTGAGCATTGTGGTAAGGTCAATTGACCTCAATGGTGGCCGAAATTGCAAAGTCAACGAGCTTCGTGGCGGCGCACGACGGTGCTATACAGGTGGAGCAATCCGGAGGTTGTTGTGCTGCCACCAAGGATGGGTTTTGTTCCTCTCGTCATGGTGGTCGCGTAGAAACAAGAATCACGTTGATCGGAGTTGGATGGCAAAGATATCTCACCGAAAAGTTTTAGGTTTCTTTGCCACTTTGGGTTGCGCGTGAGGCTTTCTCTGGCGGTGTTGTGGGCGGCACGGCACCGTTGGACTCAGCTCGTCGAGAGCTTTCTGTTGATGCGGGAGGTGTCGAAAACAAATGCCAGAATCTTGACCGAAATTTGAGAGGAGAGAGAGAACATGTAGAGAGAGAAAGAGAAGGCAAAATCTAATTTTTTTGCTACATTTTTCAAATATTTAAAGGTGTTTTTGTTGGTCTTAAAAATCTATACTGTGTCGTGGTCGAATTGATCAAATTCTTGATTCGTAAACTTGAAATTTTCGTACACTTAACTGTACTCTTATTGAATTGATATCATACAAGAATTTCTACATAATCATGGTAAGTTGGGAAATTTCACTTTTATCACATAATCTTAATTTAAATATTTTAAATTTTGATTCTTATAATTGCCAATACTATGGCTCATACATGAAATTAATGAATTATAAACTTTTAGTTTAGCACATTAAAAATAACTATTTTAATGCACTATCATAATATTTCAAATACTTAACCAAGTAATTTTGGAAAAAAAAATCCCTAATTAATCACTTTTATTAATGTTTTGAATTTTTCCTGGTCATTATAAGGCCAAATAGTATCCCTTACACCTTTACCGAGTATTGCATCTGTATCACATGGTTCTTCACAAGAAAGTATGATTAGCTACACCAGATTTGGTTTCGATGCATCATCCACTTCTTCAGCACTCAATGAATTAGAAAACTATCTAGAAATAAATTTTGTGACATTCATTTTCAATGAGCAAGGTGGCGGTCATGATTTCAACAAGTTTAATCTTTTGTTATTTTGGAGATCACAGTCAAGAACTTTTCCTTTGCTCTCTAGAATGGCTCGTGATATACGAACCATATTAGAGTCTACAGTTGCAATAAGTATTTAGTTGCAGTGATAGAGTACTTGATGAAGGGCGTGCACGTATGAGTGACGATATTCTAGAGGCAGTAATGTGTGTCGAAGATTGGAAGGATGCTTACAGAAGACACCAACAAGTTCAAGATGTTTGCTTTAATGACTTTAAAAATTTGGACATTTCTAATACTCCAACTAATACTCCCATTGGTAGTAATATGTTGTAATTATAAACAATATTTATTTTTTATTAGTATTTATTTTTTAAATTTTTTTTAGTAATTTTGTAAACTTTTTATGTGTAATTATCTTGATTGTACTCTTTTTTTCTTATCAAGGTTTTATCCCATTGGGTTTTTCTTAGAAAAGTTTTTAACGAGGCAATAATAAATAAAATATATTTTTTCATATTTCCATTGACTATTCAAACTTTTTACATTTGTTAACTTGTTTAAAAATTCAAAAATAAAAATAAAAATTAAAAATTACATGCTTAGATGGGCTGGTCTATCTAAACTGATGATGAGCTAAGATGGGCCTACTCATCCTAACTCGTAGATGCGCTCGAATGGGCCAACCCATTCAAGGCCCATGGCACGACCCAACTTGGCCTATGTAAAATTAGCCCGTGCTGTGAGCTAGGCCGAGGTAATTCTTATATGGGTCTGCCCGTCCCATAAAATTCGTGGGCTGGACAGGCCTGGTCCATGGCCCACATGAGCCTAAAGAGAACTGGCCGGGCCTAGCCGGGTTGGCTCATTCTTACATTTCTAAAAAGTGGTCTCCACTTTGACAATTGTTACTCACAATTTGTGACATGTAGAGTTATTTTTATCCTTATTCTTACATTTTTTTTTTTTGTTTTTGGAAAAAGTTTATTAACACCTTTTGTGATCAAATTTTATGCTTGCTAGCTGCTTCGCATAACTCGCATCATAGAAATTGTAAGAAGTGTCATTTTTTTAAGATTAATCATAGTAAATGTAAAATTTTAAAAGTATTTGTAGTAGATGTTAAATTTATGATGTAAATAATTTATCTACCATTTGTTTATAGTGTAGATAATTCTTATTTAAGCAATCAATATATTTATGGTGTAAAGGATGACTTTATCTTCTTATTTACAATGTAAATCTTTCTTATTTATATAGTAAACAAGTTATTTATATTATAAATTTAATATTTACTATAAATATTTTCAAAACCTAATATTTACTTCAAAAAATTTTAAAAATCTGACATTTTATTTATTCTCTTTTTGCATTATTTATATTCTATGTTAACTTTTGTATGTATTTTTTTACATTAATGTTTAGCAAAGTAAAAAAAAAAAAATAGAAAATTCAAGAAACATTAAATAGAAAAGTGTTAGTTGTATTTTTTTCTTAATTTTTTTTTATTCTCTTCAGTTATTGTACATATATATTCTATTCTCTTATTTTTTTTAAATAATAATTTATAATGTAAATGAATTTTACGCGATTGAAGAGGTTAGCACAATATATTTTTTAAATAATTATTTTGACGATGTCGTGGGGGCCACTGGTTAATTCCTCCGTATGGACGCAGCTTTAAAAGCGCGTCTCCAGCCCTCTCACGGGGACAAATAGGAAAGAGAGGAACGAAAACTCAGAGAAAGAAGATTCATATCACATAATCATATCATAGAGAGAGATCAAAATCAAAATGGGAGGCTTGTCTTGCGAATCTGAATCATGGGTTTGGAACCCAGAGCCAGAAGAAGAAGAAAAAAATGACGATGAGCAGTTTTCTCAAACGCAGAACAACAACCAAGAAAAGAAGATCAAGAAGAAAAAGAAGAGAACGAAGAAAGAAAAATCAGTTTCAGAGAAGAAAAACGGGGTGTTGCTAGAACTTGAAGGAGACGAGCTTGGAAGGACCAAGAGTCTGACGGACGATGATCTTGAGGAGCTCAAAGGGTGTGTGGATTTGGGTTTTGGGGGATTTAGTTACGACGAGATTCCAGAGCTCAAGAACACCTTGCCTGCTCTTGAACTCTGCTATTCCATGTCCCAAAAGTTCATCGTTGACGACTCCAAATCATCACCATCTTCTTCTCCTACCACAGATTCTTCCAGTTCCATTGCCAATTGGAAAATCTCAAGTCCTGGTAACTTTTCTTCTTCTTATTCTTCACATATTTATCATCTTTTGAGAGAATTCCCATCTGGGTTTTTTTAATGGTGATCTGGTTTGTACGTGTGAGATTTTCGTTACCTTCTATTTGAGTTTTGAAGCAAATTGCCATGTGGTGGTTTTTTTTTTTTTCTAATTTATATTGGTGATCTGAGTGCTTTAAAGAAGTGGATTTTTTTTTTTTTGGGTATTCTGCCAATTATGATCTGTTTGACAACAACTCAAGATCCTGGCTGACGAGAATTAGCAAAATCACTGTTCTTTTTTTTTTTTTTTTTAAAAGAAGTGGTTTTTTTTTTTTTAATTTCTGCCAATTATGATCTGTTTGACAACAACTCAAGATCTTGTCTGACGAGAATTAGCAAAATCACTATTCTGTTTTTTTTTTGGTTTAAATGAAATGATGATCTTGGTTTATATGATGGAAGCTGAATTCTGTTTTCTTATATTTATTACTTGGGGTTTGTTTACCTTTTGACTATCTTATTAAAATCATTTCTTGCTCAGCTCTCTGCAATGTTTATCAAAATGGGAAAGAAATCTGCAAAAGTCTCATCTTTTTTTCCCCTTTTGTCCAGGCGACCATCCAGAGGATGTTAAAGCAAGGCTCAAATTCTGGGCACAGGCTGTGGCTTGTACTGTTAGATTATGCAGCTGAGCTGACAAAGAAAATTTTAATGCAATTCCCATTCACATTTATTTTCCAAAAACAGAATATGGACATCAATCATCCCTTTGATTAAAAAAGCCTGGATCTTTTATTTGGAGAGCTATTTGCTCTTCACTGGTCTACTCCTTGGCAAAGTTCCGGAAAAAACTCTCCAAGTTTAAGCTGGAGATGGACCTTCAGAAGGTTCTGCTTATGAATGGGATTAATGGTTTGTATCTATTTTTGGAGAAGAAATAGCCAAGAAGAAGAAGAAGAAGTATGTTTCAGGTTTGAGATCATTCTTTTCTTTGGAGGCCTGGTTAAGATAGATCTCTTTTTCTAAACGTTATTGGATCTTGTATTATTATTCTTTATATTTAGAATCAGTAATAACATGAATAATAAGCTTTATCCCTTTAATCCTTTTTTTAATTGGTTGTTTATGTGTGTTAGTTTTGATGGTAATAGTATTCCAACTTAGCTTGTTGAATTTTATTATTTATGCAGCTGTGACTGGTGAGAGCCTCCATTAGAGCTTCACCAACTCTTGTTGTTATTAGCTGTTGAACCTCTGCAATTTGGCTGAGGTAACTAACCTAACTTAAACTGATCAGTCAAATGAAAGTTTGTGCTTCGATTATGACCCTAAGTGATCAATCACCTCACGTGTGTATCAGTCTGTAAAATAAAATCGCCACTTGGTGAAACGTAAGAGAACGAGTGGCAGTTTTAATGTGGTGATTGTATCATCAACGGTGATATCTTGCATTTTTTTCTCAGAATTATGATGACGGTGATGGTGATGGTGATGCTATACTAACTAAGCTTCTAACTCTGTTGACTAGTCATGATGTCCGTTCCGGTGTAGAGTAATACATAACCGTCTAGCCAGTGTTGCGGTAGCAACTGGGGAGAGAAGGAGATTGTAATTTATATTTCCTTGACTGACCACGATCTCATTCTCATCTGCTAATTTCCCAGTTTAGAAATGTTTTGGCTTTGTTTTTCAAGGGCAATACGTCCTTGTTATTATGTGTAATGACTGATTTTAAGAGTCGTTAGTTCGTAGCTGCTAAGTACATCTTGTCAAAGATGAGCAGCTTGTTTGGTGATCCTTCATGGTGTCTTCATGACAGTCGGTATCTCGCAACTTTTATAACTTCCAACATTCAAAGTTTGCTGCAAGTATATTGTTCAAATGCAAGTTCTTGTTTGACGTTCAAGTGTACTGTAATTTACACGCAACGTTTGAAGTTCACAAGTTGTAATGTTAGCTGTGCAAGTTATTGTATTCTCAGCATTAATGTTGGGAATTCTTTTTTGGGCAATATGAAGATTCCCTTAGTTGAGGGTGTTTTAGTGTTTTGTTTATCTTTATGTTGTTACGAATGTTGCAAGCATTGTGTCTTGGTGACATTAATTAGCAGTAGAGTGGCGTCGGACACTGCTGGTGTTGTTTATTACAATTACAACTACTTGGAAGGTGGTAGTAAAGGTTAAGGCGATTCGTCGCTGTGGTTTCGACATTTGACATTGCTAATAATCATTACTATTGCAACAATTTGTCTAGAGATTTTTGATTAGTGAGCACTACACAAGGATAAGAGTAGGAGTGAAGAAGAATGACTCTCTTTCCCTCGCGTTCGGTCAGTGTCCATCGCAAGTGATACCTGCAAGATCTTGAAATATCAACAATAATTTCATCATCCCAGCTTGGTTCCAACCTAATGTCTCAATTCTCACCCTTGCTGTGATCAAAAATTAAATAATAAAAGTAATAGAAACTAGTCGAGAAGACCCAAAATAAGAAAGAGTTTGTTTGGGAGGACGCAAAAGTGGACGGAGAGAGAAAAATGAGGGAATATATCAAGGACAAATCCACCAAAAACCTCTCAACTTTAATATATTTCAATATGGAGAGATTTGTGAGAGAATCTATATCAAACGTAATAAGAGAAAGGTCTTGTCTTGGCATTTCTATATATTTCCCTCAATCAGGTCATATGCACCAGACGTAGCCTGAAGGCTGGCTAAAACGTAGGAGGAAATACCGGACATGTTAGCTTATTATTATGAATGGAAACAAATGAACGGTTGATTTGCCTTTCTTTTCCCATCCGATTATACTTGTAATTTTGGTGAATTAATTAACCTTGTGCTATGGGGTCAATTTGAAAAATACCACTTCTTTAGTAATGTTTTTCCATTGTGTCACTTCTATAAGAAAGTTTAAACATACTACTTTCAAATAGTATAAAGACATAATTTATTACAATTTTTATGTTAAAGTTAGACAAATATTTGTGATCTAAGGGTATTTTAACTTTTTTAGCTAGGATATAATGGTATGAATCAAAATAAGAGGAAAAAAAAAAAAAAAGAGGCCAACTCTAATTGGGAGCTCAGGACCTTCAGAGCTGATGTTAAAAGGAATGCTGGGTCGCTTCCCCAAGTGTGATTGCAATTTTTGTTCTTCAACTTTCTTAACATCATAGAAATCTTATTCCCACTGTAAATGCTTGATCAATTTTCTTAGAATTCGTTAGAAGGAGAAATAAAAATAAAAAAGACCTCCATAAAGTGGAAAACGATTCAGATATTATTGGTTTGGAACCCAAAAAAATAAAAAAAAAGCCTCAAAGAAATAGGTATAGAAAATCGGGTCTAGACTTTGATCATTAGAATGGCCTGTGCGGTCCAATAAAAAATCTTTTTCATGTCTATAACATTGTAATCGCGCTATTTATAAAACTATAAGTTTTAATCTAGCATGTAATGTATTTTTTAAATTGAGTCTTATTATTTTGTTAATAGCAAGTTATAACTTATAGGATTAAATAAGATTGCTCGATCTAATAACCTAACATGTATGAGTGGTTCTAAAAAGAAACATATATGTCCCTTTAATAGTACCAATAATAATGAACGTTGAAGAGGCTTCCAAATTAAACTAGTGTTTAACTAATCTATGTTGGTTTCTTTTCCTTTTTTTTTTTTTTTCTTATTTTCTTTTGAAGAAAGGTCAACATGGGATTGGTTTTAGATTTGCTGGCATGATCCCATAAACATCGGATTGATTAAATTTGTGAAGAGTCTCAATAAACCATCCTTCCTTCGTCAATAAGAAGTTGTATAGGATTATTATTATTATTACTATTATTGGTGGGGGCTCACACTGACTTGGACTGCTTTCGTGTGCTATTGGATTAAGTTAAACTATATTATCTTGGTACGTGACAAATTCAGTCACGTATCTAGTTACTGTTCAACCAAAAAACACGTAAAACTTTTTTTTATTATTATTATTTCTTATTCTTTATTAGACATCTTTTAGGGTGGGAACCAAAAAGAAATCCACCCGTTGATTCTTTGTTAGACAATTTTTTTTCTTTAATTTTTTTTGAAGAGCCACAGTTGAGGTATTTTGGTCAACACCATTGTCTAATTTGGGCAACTAGCTTGGATTGTTTAAAATACGCTTTTTTTTTTTTCTAATATTCAATGGATATGCTATTTACTTGGTTAACATATCTTTAATATCCAAAAAAAAAAAACAATTATAGGATGATTATTTCGTTTAAAATTAAATATTAAGGCCTGTAACTAAAAAGAAAAATCGATGCACTTAATATTCCAATTTGGCAAAAAAAAAAAAAAACATTTTTTGAACAGATTTTCTAATAAACCTAAAAATTTAAGGGTTTTTTTTTTTTTCATATAAGTATCTTATATAATGTTGAAATATTCTTGGACATTAAAAAAAAAAAAAAGAAATGCCCTAAGGGAGATTGGCATATTTTAAAACTCACATTTTTACAAACAGCACATTTGTTTGAATCTTATTATGCCACTAACCATTTCCAAAAAGTAGGTGTTGTTTGACTTTTTTTAGGTGTTGCATAAATAAAAAAAACATTTATTAAAAGTATAGCATAACATGTATTTTCTCATGCCCTCATCAATCAAAATTAAAAAACCACTTTAAAAGCTAAGTCCATTTGAAAACAAATTAACTATCCACATAAAACAATTAGAGATCAAAGTGTCAATCTACCGGTAAATTTGGCCCTTCAAAATTAGATATCATCTCACTTTGTTTTCTATAACTTAAAATGTTACAAAACTCTACGCTTATCTTCTAAGTAGTAAGCTTGATAATTTTATAAATTTTTAAACATTTTAGTTATTTAATAGGTCACATGATTTCTTGACAAATGACAGCATAGGAAGCTCAAAAACATTAACATAGACTTTAAATTGTCCTGTTTATTTTTGTTCTCAGAATTTTTAAAAATATTTTCATATAATTTTTGAGATAAAAATTTTAAAAACTCTCAATATAATTCTCAAAACATTTTTATTTTTAATACAAAAATATTTTTATTTATTTTAAAAACAATACGAAACGACTCATTAACCGACACCTCTTTTGATACTTCTTTTATTGTAATTTGTACCCTTATTGACAAGCTTAGAGAGGAATTTAATACCATTTTCTCGTTGTAATTTGAAATTAATCAACCCATAGAGTAATTTGAAATTAATCAACCCATAGAGAAATAACTAATAAACAAAGGAAGCAAGCTACACAGGTCCTTCAGAAAAAACCTCGACGACACACCTCTGATTCTGTAATGCTGTGGAGGAGAATTCATAGTCATATTCGCATACATGTTCATGTTGATGGGTTTCCATCTCTTTCCTCCAGTCTCCTGAAATCTCTCTCACCCTTCTTCTTCCTCCACTCTTCTTTTCCTCTTTCCACCAAAACCCCAATTAAACCCACTTCACTTGTTGCAACGGCAACGAATCCCCACAATCTAACTCTAGGTCTCTCTCCCGTTGCCTCTATTTGCTCTTTACTCACCAGCCCCACCCACCAAACTCCTACTATTGACCATTTGTTGAAAGGGTTTGAGCAAAAACTCAACTCAAGTGTTGTGCTTCAGGTTCTGATGAACTATAGGCAATTGGGTAGGATCAGAACCTTGGAATTCTTTTCTTGGGCTGGATTGCAAATGGGTTTTCAGTTTGATGATTGTGTGATTGAGTTCATGGCTGATTTCCTAGGCCGGAGGAAGCTATTTGATGACATGAAATGCTTTCTCTTGACTCTTGCCTCTCATGGAGGCCATGTCTCTTGCCGTGCCTTTTCCATTTGTATTAGGTATTTGGGTAGACAAGGGAGGGTTAGGGATGCCCTTTGCTTGTTTGAGGAAATGGGATCGAGATTCGGGTGCCAAAAACCCGATAATCTTGTGTACAATAACATGCTCTATGTGCTTTGTAAGCGTAATTCATCCGAGGAGTGCTTGATTGATCTAGCACTTGGGATTTTTTGGAGAATTGACTTCCCCGATACGCATTCGTATAGCAACATTGTTGTGGGGTTATGTAAATTTGATAGAGTTGATACTGCCCTTGAGCTTTTTGCTGAAATGAGGAGCAGGGCTGGTTTGGTTCCGACCCGAACAGCGGTAAACGTTCTTGTTGGTAAGTTGTGTGCGTTGAGCGCAAAAGAAGGAGCAGTCGAGAAGGTAAGGGTGAAAGCAAGTGCTAACCGTTGGCCCTTTACGATTTTAGTCCCTAATTTAGGTGTAAAGAAGAGTGGTGCTATAGAGCCTGCAATTCAGGTGTTTTGGGAAGTTCGTGACTCCGGTTTGTTGCCTAGCTCATTTGTCATATTACAGCTCCTATCGGAGCTTTGTCGATTAGGGAAAATGGACAACGCCATTGAGGTATTGAAAGTTATTGAGGACATAAAACCAAGTTGTCTCGATGAGAGTTATTCCATCGTGATGAAAGCTATGTGCGATCATCGTCTTGTGGAGCAAGCAAGCCATTTGTTTTGGAGGATGCTATCGCTAGGGAAGAAACCGAAGCTTACAGTTTATAATTCTGTTATCTGCATGCTCTGCAAAATTGGGGATTTGGATAGCGCGCAAAGGGTCTATAAGATCATGAACAAAAACAGATGTGTACCGGATAATTTGACATACTCTGCATTGATTCATGCTTATGTTGAAGCTAGAAATTGGGAAGCTTCTTACGACTTGTTGATGGAAATGCTGGGATTTGGGTGGTCCCCACGTTTCCATACGTATGATTTGGTAGTGAAACTATTGTCACAAGCTGGGAAGCTGGATTTGTGCTTTAAGCTGGAAAGGAAGTTGGAGAACCAGAGTTTGCAAAAGCTCTGCAAAATAGGTCGGTTACAGGATGCTTACAAGAAGCTGCAGTCAATGCTGGACAAGGGTATTCATCCACCAGTTTACGTGAGGGACGCTTTTGAACGCACCTTTGAAAGGTACGGAAAGCGGAGAATAGCTCAGGAATTGCTGGGGAGAGTGGAAAAAGTAGACGACTCTGATGAGAAGAAGAAAGAAATGTTTAGTCGGTAATTACAATTGCTTTCCTCTGCGGATGCGCGTGCGAGTTCTTAACAGATTGCTGGAGTTGTAAGAGGTTCCGCTTCGGCCGCTACAGAGATCTTTCGGCTTAAGTCATTGTGCAATGAGCTGGGAATAAAAGCTGCGTTGTCCTTGTCTATCCTGTGGTGTGTGATAGCATAAAGAATCAGATTGTTTTGGAAATGTTTTCCTACTAAAAGGACCAAATTGCAGACATCTTTACAAACATTGCTTAAGTTTCATTTCTTTGTGACAAGCTTAATGACGCAGAGCTATCAAATTCAGAAGAGAAGCAGTTAAGTTGTTTCTAATTAGTTGCAGTTTGTTAAATTTTGTAACGCTGGTTGGCCTCTTATTTCTTCTGTTCATTTATACAGTCGCTATACTACGCTAACAGAAGTTAATGAAATGAGATCTCATTTTTTAACGCAGTTAACATATTTATTCTCTCGTTATTAAAGTATCGTTTTGTCTTCCCTTAAATCTTTACATGCTCAAAGATAAGAACCATGTTACTTCGGGAACCATATAATGTGTGTATCTATATATATATATATATTGAGGAACCATATGATATATTTCGGGCAAATAAACATGTTGAAATATAGGTAAAAGATTCAAAATATTTTACAAATAGCGAAAATTTAAATCGTTATAATAATTGTCACCTAAATTTGTTATTCCTAGAAGATTAAAAAAAAATGTTATGTTTCAATTGTACTCATTCATATGCCAGCCACGTAGTGTAAATTTTACTATATATTGGCATAGATATGCATGTAAAAACATGAAACGTTTTCAGAATTTTTATTTTGCGGATATGTAAAAACTAGTGCTTATTTGTCATTCACACTCCAAAAGGTTTATCACTCTGAAAACTTACACCATTCAAATATACAAATTCATATTCGACCAAGCAAACATATTTGTAATTTGTAGTTTATATAAATTCACAATTTATTCCATAAACACAACATGATTTGAGTCTGTCACTCTGATTCTGATAACATCTTATTGCGTATTCGAAGCCAAACTCAAAAGCAAACACGCCCTGCAAAACCAAAGTGGAGAGGGTAAGGTACTGTTTTTGGTCTAATTTTACAAGATCGATTTCCGTTCTAATAAACAACAATATCATCGATTATGAAACCCCTTCAAAGCCAAAGAAATTATCTCATCGTTTAGTTCCAACCCCCATTGCCATCATACAAAACCAACCCTAATATGGCCACAAATATTCATGTCGTAAATGAACCGAATGCAGGTTAAAAACTCTCATTGTTATAGGCAAAAAAAACACAAGTGAAAACACATAAAACCTTGATACTTAGGAAGACTCCGCCTCCAACAGATTCTGAATGTCTTTCTGCGGAAACAAAATTAGAACATAAAGTTTAGCTGCAACCTGCACCATTGATCGAAACGAAACATGAATAGATAGGGAATGTTTTTCTCTGACCTCAATTTTGAGAGGAGATGTGGTAGGAGCGTATCTCTCCACAACCTTCCCCTCCTTATTTACCAAAAACTTTGTGAAGTTCCACTTTATTCCATCTCCAAGGAAGCCTCCTTTCTGTGATTTTAGAAATTTGTAAATGGGAGCTGCATCCTTACCGTTCACCTCAACCTATGAAACAGACAGATCAAATTTTTCATCAAAAATGGAAAGCATGACACCAATATGAACTAATCATATTGGCTTAATATTCGCCTGAAGTATTCTGCTAATTTACTGGCAAATAGTGATATTAAGATTGAAACTAACTTGCTGCGTGTTTAATGGTATAAAAAGAGATGGAGAACATTTGTTTGTAATTGCACAAGAAAACAAAAATGGAAATTTTTCAAAGATATTGAAAAGGATTTGGTTGAGTTCATGCTATTTTTAGCATGGGGATAATTGGAACCCAAGATCGGTAAGCGAATAGTATTCCCAAGGACATATGCTGTGATCAGTCAATCATGATGCTTGGCGCTATTTTTTTATACACAAAAAAATGATAGAAGAAAAAAAATTATGTTTAAACCATGGATACACAGTTTTAAGCAGCTTTTATTTTCCTTCAATTATCAGGATTACCTTATCAAAGACTGGGAATTCAGCTTTGAACCTAGTGCATACAACTTCCTGAATTTCCTCATTGCTTCCCGGTTCTTGTCCAGCAAACTGGTTGCAAGGGAACGCCAAGATCTCAAAACCTGCAAGAGAGAGAGAGAGGAGACCGTCCAATTTTTACAAACCTTGCCCCTCTTAGTGCTAAATTTTTGAAACATGAAGAAAAAAGTTTAAAACACATTTGTGCTAGTAAATGGGTTCCGTAATATACCCTTGTTTTTGTACTTTTCATAAAGAACATTCAACTCCTTGTAATTTGATTGTGTCAAACCACTGCAAAAACAAAGGAGGGGGGAAGAGATGGAAAGTTACATATCATAAAAAGAGAAAGAATAAAACTTTTGTTCACCTTGAACATCTAAATTCTAAAGGTACTCTTTCATCGACAAAAAAATCATAGTTGTTTCTACAATAAAGTTTATACAATACGGTACAAGTTCAAGGGATAATTTCTTACAGAAATGTAACTAGCATTCCATCACCAAACCGTACTTAATACGCCATAAAATTGCTAAGTTTTCCTTTTGGAAACAAGTAATAGAGTCCTTGATAAACAAGATAGAATTCTGAATTATACTAATAGCAGAAATGGGAAGTTTGAGAGAGAGAAGGAAACTTGGCCGCCTGGTAATGTTGATGTTCCCATTTGATGAACTAGGCCAGTTGCATTTTGTTATGGAACAGGAAATATTTTTTATGTTTTCACAATCAAAGTCAGTCCATCGAATCATTGATCGATAAATAAGCATCTCTACCTTGTCTTCCACTACCTATGTCATGTCAATTCTGAACTCTTTTGCATTCCTTTCCCAATAGAAATCGGATTTTCGATGGAATTAAGTCTAAAGGCGGTCCGATCCATAGGTGAAACAGAAATGAGTTGTTCTCCCAATTTCAGTACTAAAATTCTTCTCTTGGATCAATCAGAAATTCTTTAAGTATATATATTTGTTAGACAAAATAATTAGTTATTCACACAAGTAAGAGTCGAGTTGGTTTTGGTTACCATTTTGAAGCAACGTTCACAATCAGAAGAACCTTTCCACTATATTCACTCAGACTCACATCATTTCCACGAATATCCTGCAAATTAAATTCAATTTACGGATTACCGATTAAATCAAAGGACAAAGAATTGAATTTCTGTTGAAAAATAAATAAATAATATCCGCTCTAGTAAAAGTCATCAAGTTATCTTTACATAAACAGCTTAACAAATCAAATAAATGACAACAATTGATTCATGCACGTTTAGAAAAGAGTAGCCCAGATTTTCTCGGTAGCCAAACATGGTAAATGAATCAAGAAAAAGAACATACCTTGACAGTAAAGTCGTAGATGGATTTGGGAGTTTCGTCAGCCATTTTTGGGTTTTGGTTGGAGAGAGGAGACGAGGAAGCGTGATTGTTTTTGAAGAAGTAAAACAATAAGAAAGCAAAACCAAGAAACACGAGAGAAACACGAGAGAAACCCAGTTCCTCAATTTCAGCAAACACAGATGTTATGTATTCAAAACCGATTTTGTGCTCCTATATAATAAATAATTTTATCACATTTTTATATCATATCATATTTTATATCCACGTCGTGATGACGAGATTCCGTATTTGATGTAGACGTTGACCAACGACCCTCCCATCAATAAATAAGGATGAGAAATTTAAGGTCTCTTTCATAAATAGATTCATATTAATGATTTATCATGTGTTTGGTAATAATTTTTATCATTTAATTTCTACCACAAACTCAATTATAAACAATATAAAACTCTCACATGTTATAATAATAAACAATATAAAACTCTCACATGTTATAATAACAATAAAAAAAATTACTACAGCATAAAACTCTTACATGTTACAGTAAAAATGGTTCCCACTACTCTTTCAAACACCCTCTTAATTTGAGTTAGTGTAATTTGAATTGGTATTTAAGTTAGTGATTTGAATTGTTATTCAAATTGACGTTTAGATGTGTATTTAAGTTTTAATCTGAGTATGGAATAAAATTAAAATTTGTGTTTGGAGAGGTAGTGACGATAGTTTTTGATTTATTAATAAATCTAATAAAATTTTAATGTTAATATGCAATATGGATCTTGATTTATTTATCTCTTCATTAAGAACACAATGAAAAAAGAATCATCTCAATTGGATATCAAATGAAGAAGTTATGATTTTTTCCTCAAATATAAGAGAGAAAATTTTAGTTTTTATTGTAGCAAATATATCCGAGTATTAAAAGTTTAAAGGGATGAGAACTC
Organism: Artocarpus hirsutus; assembly: GCA_946598075.1. Lineage (NCBI taxonomy): Eukaryota > Viridiplantae > Streptophyta > Magnoliopsida > Rosales > Moraceae > Artocarpus > Artocarpus hirsutus. The sequence goes on along the minus strand of CAMOHE010049722.1, from coordinate 5,232 downwards.
TAAAATCTTGGGGTCCGTTTTGTAAATGGATTCGAATTAATGATTTGATTTAAGTTAGTGTGATTTGAATTAAAATTTGAGTTAGTGATTTGAATTGTTATCTAAATTGACGTTTGGATGTGCATTCAAGTTTTAATTTAAATATGGAATAAAATTGAAATTTGTGTTTGGAGAAGTAGTGAAAATAGTTTTTTTTTTCAACAAATCTAATAAAATCTTAATGTTAATGATTCTAAAAAAATTTACAATATAGATCTTAATTTATTCATCTCTTCTCTAGGAATACAATGAAAAAAGAATTATATCGATTGGATAACAAATAAAAAAGTTATGATTTTTTTGCTCAAACATAAGAGAGAATTTTAGTTTTTACTGTAACAGAGATATCCAAGTATTAAAAGTTTATAAAAGAGTCAGAACTCAAAGGATTTTTGACACTCAAAGGATTCAGATTTTGGGAGGACACAAACACGTATTCAAAGGATTCTTAATACTCGAATCTAAATTTGAGTCCAAAGAATCTAGGGTCCGTTTGGTAAATGGATTTGAATTAATGATTTAATTTGAGTTAGTGTAATTTGAATTAGGATTTGAGTTAGTGATTTGAATTGTTATTCGAATTGACGTTTGTATGTGCATTTAAGTTTTAATTTTAGTATGGAATAAAATTGAAATTTGTGTTTGAAAACGTAGTGAAGATAGTTTTTAATTTATTAATAAATCTAATAAAATCTTAATGTTAATGATCTTAAAAATTATGCAATATAGATCTTCATTTATTCCTCTCTTCATTAGAAACACAGTGAAAAAAGAATCATCTCAATTAGATATCAAATGAAAAAGTTATGATTTTTTTCCTCAAATATAGGAGAGAGAATTTTAGTTTTTACTGTAACAAAGATATCAGAGTATCAAAAGTTTAAGGGGGGTTGAGAATTCTAAAAACTTGAATTCTTGATACTTAAATTATTTTGATTTTGGGGGGAAACAAACATGTATCTTAAGGATTCTTGATACTCGAATCCAAATTTGAGTTTATTGAATTCAAAGAATGCCCGAACCAAACATACCCTAAAAAGTTCTCGAAACAAACGGGCCCTTGGATTCTTGATACTTAAATGATTTGAATTTTGGGGAAACAAACGCGTATCAAAAGGATTCTTAGTACTCAAATTCAAATTTGAGTCCATTGAATTCAAAAAATTCACGAAACAAACATACCCTACTCTCTTGGAACACTTTTTTTTGAAAGTCTGGCACATAAAATTTATTAACATAATAAATTATTATTTAAATAAAAAATAAAATAGTAGATTTTAAATCGTATGATAGTAAATGTCACATATCATACAGTAAATATAAAGATTGTAAAAGAGGTTGAGAAAGAAAATGTCGCTAGCACTTCTTATACTAGAAGGTTCAATTTGTTTTTCTTTTTTAAAGAGCTCTTATGGTGAGATAACCATTTTAATCGAATTGGTGGGTCTTGTTATCTCAATCGTTAGGTTAATTAGATCGTTGAAAAATTAATCCAACTATTAAAATAGTAAGATTTACTGATATGGCCAAAATACATACTCTAACATAAGTTTTGGCCCAAAAAAACTTTGTTTGGATAGTTATCTTCAGAATTTTAGGCCGCCTTGGATGGTTCAATTAATAAACTAATACTCCCTTAAATCATAACGGTCAATACTAAACATGTGTTTGGAAACATCAATTTAAATTAAAATGTTTTGACTCAAACTATTTTTAATAGTATTTTTTCTCGTAAAATTTAAATTCTTGTCATTTTTTAGTTTAAACTTTTAATTCGAATTATGTTTGTAAAATAGATGCTATATAGATTTTATTTTAGACTCTTTTACACATGCTAGTCTAATGTATGACATGTACCCAATCCACTTTCTCTACTAAATCCACTTAATAAAGAGTCACTTCTTTTAGCTTTATTTACAAGAGTGACACCACTCCTTAACGCACATTTGTTCTCAACGCGCACAAATCAATACGACTACAAACTTTTTTTTTTCTTTTTAATTAAAGTTACGCCTTTTTTTTAACTAACCACCATTTGCAATATTGCGAGCTTTTTCTTTGGCTCGGTTCCGAATCTAACAAAATTGTTTTTTGTTATTCAAATGTTTTTAAATTAGTTATGCTTCATGGTTATGCTTCACTTACACTTGATTGAAGTGAATGTATAAATATGAAATAAAACTTGAAAGTGATAAAATTTTATTTTTGTCTTTTCAGGTGATTTATGTGCGAATTATATAGATTTAATTTCATTTATTTGAATGAAAAATTAAAGGTTTAAGGGATAAAGCGAGAAGCTTTGAAAGTTTAAAGGGTAAAACAGTGACTAAGTGAGGAGTTATGAAAATTCAAGTTGTAAAGTGGTAAGACAAAATAAGAAAGAATCTAAAGTTTTATGAAAGTTGAGATAATTCGTGTCACAAGATTAGGCTAATATCTGTGAAAGAGTATGAAATATGGTCTATACTTAACACCCTGATTTCCAAGCACACAGATGGTTTTTAACATTGATTTGCGGATGATCTGTCTCTCAGGAATATGTTTTTTTTTTTTTTTTTAAATTGTCTCTTAGATTTGATTGTTTGGTTAAATATCATTTGACTGATTGATTCACTTTTAAGTTTTACTCAAAAGAAAAAACCAGATAAACGCGGATTATTTTGCGTCCATGTTCACCGTTCTCCTTTATTATCATCATTAATTATAAAACCATCATATATCCCACCAAACGACATTGTCGTCATTGGTTGTCATTAGAAGCTCACGTTAGAATCACATAAAGAAAATCTCCAGTAATTTGAATGGGACTAGCAATGCAACAGATTTTAAAATTAGATGTGTAATTGCAAACATTTTTAGTTTGAAGATTGCCTTTGCAAACGCGAAAAGTTTAAAGGGCATCAACTAAACAGTCCAAAAAAGTCCTCAGCAGGTAGATCATTCGAAACTTTTTTCTTATACGGAAATGCTATAGTAAAAGGATCTTACCATATGACCTTTTTTCTTTACCATAAGATTTCTATCTGATCCGATGCTTAAAATTAAACAAGCACACCAATAACAAAGTAAGTACAAATACATCAAATAATACAACCAAAAGATATATTTTAATTGAGAGATCTTATGATAAGTATTTTGACCTTAACAATATATCTTGTTATTTTAATCATTAGATTAACTTTTAAAGTAGTTTCCCTGACGTTATTCATTTCATTCAATCTAAATCATATTAATCTAGATCTCGATGTGTCACCCTACATATCATGATGTAAATCAATCTTACCGTTTAAACTGTTGGAGTTTTTTGGTTTCGATCTCATCTCTTATTATCCTTGTTATATCGGTCGATGGCGATTATAAAGATGACACGTGTCAACATGTTATTGGTTTAGTAGAAAATCTCTTAACAAATAGTTGACCAAAAAATTTATAATAATTAATGAGTTAATTTTTATTACGTCATGTCACTAATTGTTATTAAAATAATTTATTAAAAATGTAATCATTGAAAACAAGTATATATATATATATTACATAAGAGCCACTTGAGATGTTTGATGAGACTATAAAAATGCACATTTTCTAAACCTAAAATCATTTGTCTTGCATTATTAATTGTCATTAAATTCCTTAATTAAAGCACCTTGTGTTTTATGTTGTTTTTAAGTCTCAGTGTGAAAATGTGTTTAAATATACGTTTTTAGTGCGTTTTTATGTGTAAGTTTATTTTTGGTAATTTTTAGAGTCATTTCGATGTGTTAAATATTTATTCTGTGTTTAATTGATAAAACCGCTAATTTTCATGTTGTAACTTTATTTTTTATTTTAAAGAGTTTTATATTGTGTTTTGAGTTTACACATATGTTGTACTATATTATTAATAATTTTTAAAAATACTTTTAGGTTTTACGTAGTGTTTTCAATATGACTGAATTAGTTCTGTGCCATATTTTTGTATTAGAAAGCTTTTATGTGTTTTTAGTTTATTTTTTATTTTTAATAAATATTTTTATAAATATTGTAAACATTAAATGTATAAAATAATTAACTTTGTATTAATTATTTGTTTTTAAATTTAAAATTTGAAGGAAAAAATGGGGTCAAATGGTGCCAAAAAGGACAATATCTATCGATAAATGTTGCATCATCAGTGGGGCCATCATTAATAATGATAAAATAATAAAAAAGGGGAAGTTCAGGCGTGAAATTCAAAAAAAGATAAAAAAAAGAACAAAAGAAATTAACAAAAAAGTGGAAAAGCAAAAAAAGAAAATAATAATAATAATAACAACGATAAAACAAGGTTTCTAAATTTCAACCTTGGGACCCATGTGTCACCAATTATCTTTGACGTAGCCTCAGATCGTGTGCATGTGAGTCCACATGTGCGATATTCTGACGTCTCTTCATCTGTAAGATTAGCATGCAAAGGCTAATCCAATGGTCAGAATAAATCACAGTCAACCTTTCCTTTGACTTCGATCTAGACTATGTTTTTGTTGGAAAAATAATACACAGCGAAATTTTAAAAATTTTAAATCAGAGTATTTTCTAAAACACAAGTTTGACATGCTATATGTATAAATTAACCTGATCTTACTGACCTTGTATTTGCCGAAAAGCTCCCGAAATCTGTGTAGAGAAGTAATGTTCCAAAAGAGCCTCGACCAACTGGTCTTCTTTGCTATTCTCTATCAACGATCAGAGTGAGTGTGGGCTCACACGTACAGCTCTTCCTCAAGGTGACTCTCCTTCCAACCAATTAAGAGAACCGAAAGCTATTGTTCGTGATTTGTGAACAAGAGCTCTCAGGGAGTTTCAGATTCTCACCAGTAGAGTATCACTCTTAATCTCTCTATTGATTTTTAATAACTCATTAGACTCACTCCCTATTTATAGAGGTTGGGTCTAGGGTCATTCCTTATCAGATAAGGTCTCAAAAATTCGAAACAGAACCAAATTCGGGTCTATATCGGATAAGATACGCGTAAAAACGCGCGATTTTTAATTCTCGCATAGGCAGGCCGAACTTGCCTGATCGGCAGGCCGAACTGCCGAAATAAAAATCACGCGAATCTTTTATTTTCCACCCGAGATTCTATAGGATAAAGCCTCAGTTTTAATTCAAATAACCCAATAGAGAAGTTATCTAATTAAAACAACTTTATCTAGATAATCTCTAAGAAAATAAAT